>JAWWEP010038561.1:1476-12779 GCA_035582995.1 Sycophila quercilanae | reverse complement strand
TTTACAATGCTTTTTTTTCAACAATTTTATATATCCAGCGAATAATTACATTTAAATATTGAAAACAAATCTATTAAATAAATTAGCTCGAAAACTCAACGAAAATGAAGTTATTTAAACTAGCAAAACTCGCCCATTGTAACACCAAGCCCCTAATAGGACTCCCTGGCTGATTCATTACCGCCGCTGAAAAATCCTCCCGCGATAGTTCCACCTTTTCAAATATATTCTATTTCATTAAAAAAAAAAAAAAAAAAAAAAAACAAGAAAAAAGCGAGTAAAATGGTTATACGAGTGACTGTTTGACTGTTTGATCGCGGGCGCTTCGAAACAAAAACATCGTTAAACCCGATCGTCAAACGCGTCGCAAATAATTGCGCCGCGCTGAAAGCACTTTGTTCGTGCCGCGCTCTTCTGAAAACTTGCTGCAATCGGTCGCTCCGTCTCCATCCCCAGCCTCCCCATCGGCGCTTCGCTCTCGCTAACGAGTCAATTTGAAAGAAGGAATATAGATTAATTGCCGCGCGCGAGTGAAAAAGCTCGAGCGGGGGTCGGGTTCGGCCGCTGGCGGCCCTCGATCAATCGACTCGATTGCCCCGCCCCCTCCGCGGATCAAACATCCACTCGATCATGTCGAGGCGCGCGAGCCTGGCGGACGTGGAGAGGACTCGCGCCGACGGATTTCTTCGGCCTGTCGCGCGCCTCTCGACAGTTTCGAAATCGCCGCTCTCCTGCAAAATTGCGGAAGACACGCTGCTCGAGGGGCTTTGTTTATTAAATTTTCCGCTAATCGGAGCCGGCCACTCGAGCGTCGCCGCGCGAATATACGCCACTCAAGGCTCGCGGTCGCGGCCACACGTCAATTCGCGCGGGGCGCCTACCCTGTCAGCGGCAGGCGCGCGGCCTGTCTCCGGCGTGTCCGCAGACCGCGAGCCACGCGGCCGCCTCTTTTCAACGCGGGGAGTGCTTTTTTTTCGTGGGCCGACGAGCCGCGCGCCCCATTGTTCGTCGTGAATCGCGTTTGTTTCGCCGGGGCTTTGCCGGAGCCGCTTTCAAAGCTGACGGGCGCTCTTGAATTAAATGGGAATTAGCGTAATTTAGATTGCCGGACGCGCTTTCTTTGCCTTTTCATTGAACTGAGTCTTTACTTTTTCTCTTTTTTTTTGACGGTGCTGTGAACGCTTTAATAAAACAATTACGCTTTTAGACTTTGAATTTGTTAGGATGTAGATTTTATAGATTTTATTTTATTTGATTCAGCTTTGACTCGCGAATCTTGTCGAAACGTGAGGTAACGTTTAAAGGGATCCAATGTTTTAAGGTTCCATGTTGAAAATGTTCAAAGTCAGTAGTTTGATAAAAGTGTTTTTCAATTACTTCGCTAAAATTTGGAATTTACATTTTGACCGTATTTTAATATTTTACTTTAATTTGAGACTTCAATTTGAATTTAAACCTAATTCTACGCAGCTACACCGTAAATAACTACGTTTAATAAATACTTTCACCGCCGTAAGTCTAAAATTTGGCTTTAATTTGAGTGAAATTTCTTTTATGCATAAAAGATGTTTTTTGTATGAAGCATGTGCACATTATAATATGCATAATGATGTAGAAAAAAATCACGAGCCATGTATGATTGAGTCATAAAAAGACGATAATTTGAAGAAACTATACCTTTATAAGTAAACAACTGCAGGTTACACTTTGCCAACAGAAAGATATACAGACAATTCTGTAGAATAAAAAATAAATTTTAAAAATACTATTTTCAGAATAAATCAACTTTTTCATTCTAATTCAATATTCATATATCGATCTACCTATAAGTATGTCAAAATCTAAATAAATCGATTAAAACTTATTCGGTATTATTCCAAAAGAAGAAAAAGTAATTTTAAGTTTCCCCTGTACGTTGGCGCAGCTGTTAGAGAATTTTCTCGAAAATAATAACATTTTCTCTTTCATTTGCCCTTCACTTCTTTATTTCCAAGTGCGGAGTGAACGCGGAACTCGACTCGAGCAGAGTCTTCTCGTCTTCTCGTCTCCTCCAACGGCGAAACGCGCCTTCTCCGCATACCACTCACCCTCTCGCCATCTCCGTCTTTCTGGCCTTTTGTTCTTTTTAATGTAAATATTGATTATATCGATTACACCGAGACACCCGACGCGCGTCTTTCCGTGTCTCGACCTCTCCGTGCATTATCCTCCTCCAAGCCCTCCCCCGGATATCCTCACCGTGGCGCGCGAAACTTTTTATCCGCTGCATGGAGCGGCGATGCTTTATTTATATTTGTTATATACTTTCAGCGCTGCGTTCGCGATTGATGGAATCGAAAACGCGATAAAGAAATAAGCGCTGATCGGATTTCAGCCGTGCAAGTTAACGTGAAATTTGTACTGCTGATGCTAATATACTTAATAGACTTTTTTGCTTCAAATGGTTTGCTTAAAGAATCAATTAATGTTAAATTTATTAATAAATACAAAGTAGTATTTAATTTAAAATGTATATTAACAAGAAAAAAGTCAGTTGTTCATATTTGGACTTATCAGAAATTGGTAGATCTACGATAATTAATAAATTGGCTTACCGCACTCGGATGTTACTACTGAAATTCTCTAAATTGAGATCAAATAACACGTTAATGAATACGAACGATAACTTGGTCGTCTGCGCAATAATCGTTATTGCCGTTAGTAGATGATTATACATGTGCCCACGTGAAAAAACTTTGTAAAGATTTTATAACGCGTTTTATAAAATATTAGACATATAAAGTTTTATAAAATTTCATATTGGACAAATAAAGTTTTATAAAATTTCATGCACATGTGCATATAGCAAATTTCTATATAATTTTTAAACCGATCAATAATTTAAACCTTCACGAGGTGTTGCGCCTTCTGCCAGAATAATAAAAATGATCAAAAAATACACTTATATTAAAATTTTTTAATTTTAATTAGAAGTAATTATTTTTATTTTGTTGCATTATATTGTTTAACAGTTATATTTATTTATAAGTTAATATTCATTTTTAATCGACTTAAAAGTCTACTTTCAAAAGGATAACAATTAAGATCCTCCTCCTCCTTTTCACCTCTTCAAATCAAACAGCCAAAGCAATAATTAACAAAATAACACCGAGACTCGAAGCAGCAGAACGTACAAAATGACCGAAAGGGCACTTTTACCAATTCGACTCGAATTTCTACGAGTAGAAGCGGTCGTTCGTGCAGTCCTTGCGGGGCTGCCTCGCGAGGGTGAGATTCCGGGTGCGATTCCAAAGCTGGCTATTAATTTCCATTCTGGCGAAAGTCGGAGGTATCCGCGGCCGAGAAAGAGCGGCTTAAGCGCCCGGCGCAACTGCTAATGACTGCGGCGTCCACCGGACTCTCGCAATTACTTCAATCTGCTGTCTCTAATTAATTCGCCCTCACTAATTACCGTGCGACGATGGCCACCTTCTTTTTTCAAATACTTCGAGAGTAGGCGACCGCGACCGAACTGTCGTATTTTACGCCGGCGCCGCGCACGTTCCTGCGGCGATTAATTTCTAAAGTTTCGAGGCTCACATTTTCTTGATGAAACTTGCGCGGATGAAGAAGTAAGACGGGTAATGCTTTTCACGGGAAATCGCGATAATAACGTACAATCACTTTTCCGGATTATTTTGTATCATTTATAACGCATGCACGCATTTACTACCTGTAAAATACTTCAGTATTTTACAGTCAATTCGTCAGTAAGACACCTAATAAACTGACCCTTTCTCGCTATTACCTATACGGCCAAGTTCCGAAACTTACACTCAGAGCGTGTTTCGTTTCCTGATTTATTTGATACACAATATTTATATCTATTCTCAAATATTTAAACAAATTCTTATTTTAATTTGGTTTCGTATACTATTTAATTAAATATAAAAATATTACGAACAATTAATATTTTTAATTAGTTTTAAATTTATGCTAATTCAACTGTTTAGATAATTGTTCATCTGTCTGCGTGGTCTTGATTAAAATGTTTAATCTGGTCGCTAACAACAATCATTTAATTTAATATAATGTAGTGATTTAATAAAAATTGTTCTAACGATAAATTCTTTAAGGCTCCAAGGTCATAATAAAGCAAATAACACTTCTTCTTTCTTTTTAACAGCTTGAGGTCGCATCCAAATGGTCTAGATACTGGCGGCATACGGCGGGAGCTCAGTCGGGCTCTCGACCTGTGGGCGAAAAATTCTAAGCTCACGTTCAAGGAACTGAATAGTGACAGTGCCGACATTTTGATTTCCTTCCATCGGTAAGTCAATTTCCTCTCTTGGCATGCAGCTTCCAACATTTTGTATTCCGCACCCATTGTTTCGACTTTGAAACTGTCACGGTAACGATTTAAAGTGAAGACCATAAACAAGCCCCTCGCCCCTTCGTACTTTGAAATTGATCAAAATAATATTTTCACGGCATTATAACTTTCATACGCATAAAAAACGGAAACCGAATATCGATGGTACCGCTAAAGTGAAAAAACAGTTAATGGTCATTTTTTATAACTCACTACAGGAGTACGTAAGTAAATATGCATTTAACTCGATTTAGAAATTTTACATTCAATAAGCTTTCGGAATGTCTCAAAATTTTTATAACAATAAATGAAGTCAGCAAATTCAGATCAATATTAATCAGTTTATTGGTGTTGAATTGGATGTTATAAAGTAGTAGGTATCTCAGGTTATCATTAATAAAATTAAAAAAACCCGTCAATATTGTACTCCGAGGACTTACTTCATCATTTGTTCATACGGTAATATATATACTTGCACGGAGAGAAGAAAAGAATCTTATCTTTGGATGCCAATTAGTCCTACAATATGTAGAGGCAATATATAGCGACCGATTCTACCAAATTAGACCTTCAGTAGGGTGCTTTTACTCTTGCAGATCGAATTCCGAGTAATAATGCGACCCACGCTCAGAACAGTTATTTTAATAAAACGAATTGCAATTCCCTTGCTGATAGTAAAATAGCTATTCCCATCATTTGACAAATCGCATATAATAATACCCGGCGCAGTAAAATTGCAAAGATTTAATAAGTAAAATTAAAATTCCCAAGAGTTGATAAATAAAACTAAAATCTAAAGTGGTAGGAAATTTTTATTAAAACGTGTGAATATTATTATTCTAAATTTATTGTCCTACTCAATTATCCAAAGCGGATTTAATTGTTTTAGTCAGAATGTCGCTATTTTTCAATAAATATTACAGATTTTGTCTTGAAACATTTCGGAACATTCTGAACTTTCTGAAGTTTTTTAAGACTCCCGAACATTCTTTTCACAATTCTCCTATCCTTGCGTCATTATCTATTCTAGAGACAAATAGAAAAAAAAATTTTTAATTAAAAAATCAGACACAAAACTACGTCGCTGAAATAGGGAACATTGCGGAAGAATTGCAGTAAATTTAAGAAACTCCAATGTATTTTACCCACGAAAACTGAAATTCCATCGCGTGCCCAGAGCATCGCGTGTCCTCGATTAGCGACACGAGTGAATAGCGAGGGACTGATCGAATTGCTCTTCAATTTTTGCAGCGGCAATCACAACGACGGATATCCGTTCGACGGCAGGGGACAGATTTTGGCGCATGCCTTCTTTCCCGGTAGCGACCGAGGCGGCGATGCCCACTTCGATGAGGACGAAGAGTGGACCCTCGGCAACAGCAGCAACGAAGACGGTAAGCGACATTTTTTTCTTGCTCCCTCCGCAACGCCTTGATTTATCGTCATTTCGCACTCGAAGCCACGAGCGTCTTGCAGGCCGATTTTCACGCTCGATGAAAGGCTACGGCAAATCGACTATTTGACGCTAGGGGATTGCTCAAAAGATGCTTTACGATGTTTCAAAGTAGTGATTTAAAAAGCAATTCGCAATTCGATAATGTTTTCCTTAATTTTATAAAAACTCGCTTTTTTATTGTATAGTTACGGGATCGTTATGTTAAAAATATCGTACTCTGCATAACGTACTATTTCACCCCGTAAACGGAAAATTTATTTCTAATATCGTCCCCCAATGAAGAACCGCAAATACCATGTTTCCTAACGAAAGCTCAACATTAAATTTTTTTTTACATTATAAACGAACACAATTCAAATCAGACGTGTAGAAAAGCTTTCGAAGATTTTTTATTATTTCTTTTTTTTCGCTTTTTCAGTTTTTATATTTCACCAATAACGTTAAATTTAAAAATCTGACAGTATTGTACATTTTTGCAAGCCTTTTTTCATTAAATATTCTATTAATTACAAAAAATTCAATATCAATAAAAGCTTTCATATATATTTCAAACTAATAAAAATTCCCTCAAATATTAATAATTGAAAGATGTGTTACACACCAAGGAATTCTGCAATAATTAAAAGCTTTCCATCAATATAAAAATAAAATTAATAAAAAAGAAAGTGAACGCACTCAAGCTCGGCCCCTCGGCCAACCGGTGAAATACAAAGCGATTGGCGAGCGATATCCGGCCTAAAACGCCGAATCCCCCAGTGATTCATTAATCTCCGGTGAACAAGCTACTATATCACTTAACGCCAGGCAGCGATCGTTAATTCGTCGGGAACGCTCGGGAGCGAAGAAAAATCGTGCGGCGGGAAAAAAATTGGCGCAAAAGCGCCGAATGAGCCGGCTGCATCGACTGCAGCGAAGCTCGCCCTACAAATGTTCGGCTCTCATTGAGACGAATTTATCGTCTCCGGCGAACGTTTCCGCGTCGCTGGTGGGTCGCCCGCCCGCCCACTCCGAGCGGAAAAAAAAGGAACAAGACAGGTAGAAAGAAACAAACGCCCCGCGCATTCGTGAACGAGCGGCCGACCTTAAAAGGGCCGGGACAATCGGAGAGACTGTCGCTGGGGAAAACAAAGTCGAAATTCTCGTAAATTCTGGAAAATCTATGGCTTTTTCCGAAACGGTCGAGGCAATTAGAATATCGTGATCGAACGCTCGTCGCGTGGGCACTATTCCCTTTTATGGAGAGGCCGGGATTTCCTTATTTTTAGGACGCGTAAGTACAGCGGGAACAAGTGTACGGGGATTTAATTACGGGATGGGGAGGGGAGCTTTTTTCGTGCGAGCTTTAATGTTGCGTGAAAAAAGCTCGGGGAGAGCCGATTTTGCACGCGCTGTCCTCGACGAATTTAATAATTCACCGACTTTTTGCCGCTTTTCGTCTTCATCTATATTACGCGCTGACGAATTTATTAAGCTTTTAACTTTTTAATGAAAAATTAATGAAAAATGGGCGCAATCGTTCAGTCTACACGTCGATTAATTCTACAATAATTGTGTCATTGGGTAAGCTATTCGAAGATTAAATATTACAATTTAATAAATTATCGCGTTATAACTGAAAATATCCTACAGTAAAATTTGATTAACTTTTAAAATTTTATTGTATTGTAACATTTGATTGAATTTTACAAAACATGTAAATTTTATCATCTCGATCGTTATATTAACTGTATTTTTCTAACTTCCGATTGATGAAAATTAAACAAAAAACAAAACCACCTCATTTGTATCAGTTTACATAGCTGAAATAATATTTACCACATCAATCACAAAAGTTCTAATAAAAACGATTGAAAAAGAAAACTAATCCATAACCCGAATAATCTATAGAAACAAATAACAAAAAAAAACGAGCTCGTTCATCAAATTTCGCTGAGAGCAGCGCCCGAAAATGCCATATCAAAGTTACCGGCATAGTTGCTGTTGCCGAAACATTTCTCCCGGCATCATGCGGTTTTCCTGATTATGCGTGTCATCGAGATTTGCGGTTTCGCGTTTTCATCTGCTCGCCCAGATTTCAACTCACGGGCGCCCCCCGCGACCGAAAAAAAGTTCGGCTCAGTTGGACCCGAGCACCAGCGGCTTTTCAGCCTTTTAACCTGATTTGCGGGAATCTCGCTTTCCGCGTTTACTACCCCGGCCCCTCTTTTTTTTCCCTGTCATTTTCCCGATTACTTTGGAAAAAATGCGCCGACCCCTGGAATTTGTAACCCCGATTCGCTGCTTCATTTTTCACGTACCTCGCGCTTTTTTTATCCCGCCATATCCACGAGAAAGTAATCGAATCCGCTTTGCCCCGCCTCGAAAATACTTGTGAATAAATGCACTGGAGTTCTTAATGAAAGTAATAGAGAAGTCGAGTTGATCGATGCAAAGAGTAGGTTTATGGACAGGAAGATCGAGACTTTGAAGCGGCGAGCACAACCGGCTCCTTTGCAGCGGGCCAAAATTAGGCGCTCCAACGTCAACAGTGAAAACTGACATGTAATTTACCGGGCACCCTTCATCCCTTCTTCACCGTCTGCACTTAGCCGGGTCGCGCTCGTCGCGCCCGGATCTCGAAATAGTATCGCCCGAGACTGGCGGTATGCGCGGATCCAGGCCCCTCCGCGAATATAAAGTTGGACCTCGGTCTTCGTCTCTGCGTCTCCTAATTTTGCTTTAAGTGTCCGCCGGAAAGTGTGCGCCGCCCCTTTTAAGGAAAGTGAGTTAGCGAAAAGTGCAAGAACATTACGGATTTGGGCGGCGGCTAAAAGAGACTTTTTGACTTATTTTGTAAAACTTAAATTAATTAACGTACACTGCTTAAAAAAAAAAAACACACACACACTTGGTTTCGGAAAGCGTATAATTCCGCCGAAATGATAAACAATAATTGGAGAATGTAATTTGTAAAACAGATTTGAAAGCGATAAACGAAAAACAGTCGACCGACAGTTTTACCGGGTCTCGATTCGAAAATAATTCGTCGACGCGAAATCCGGGCGAATCATCCATTTTATTCCTGCGATCAAACTGTACTCCTCGGCATTATCCGTAATTGCAATCAGAAACTCGATTACCGCCGTCGACGCGTTTCCTGTGTGACAAACAGCAACTTTTACCTACTATCCGCTCGCTCGTTCGATTTTTCACTCACATCGACCGACGATTTTTTCCTCTCTCTCTCTCTCTCTCTCTCTCTCTCTCTCTCTATCTTCCTCTCTCTTTGTCTCTCAGTGTATGTTTCACTCGGTTAAAATTTACGCTTAACTCGATTTGACGAGAAGGAGGGCACGGAGGAAAAGAAAGTAAGAAACGAGACAATTAGAATTAAGCGAAAGAGAGAGAGAGAGAGAGAGAGTGCCCTCTGCGACGAGCCGGCCGAAAAGTTATTTTGCCGTTCGCCGGAGCTTTCGAGATTACGCGCGCGGCTACGAAGAAAACCGATTAGCTCGAGAAACGAAAGAGAGAGAGTGTAGAAGGGAGAGATAGGAGACAGAGGAGAGGAGAGAAAAAGAGAAGGGAAGATGAGAGAGAGAGACTGTGGCAGCGCCAACTTGTGGCTTAACTTGAGAGACTTCGTTAATACTCGATTTCCCTGCGCGAGTGGCTGCCGCTGCTCCTCCTCGTCCCGACCCTTTCATCTTCTCCTCTTTTGCCATTATTTACTCTTTCGCTATTTCCCAGCGCCCTCTCTTTTTCTCGCTCTCGACTTCCTTTTCCTCTTTATTAGCTTACGCGCGGAATCTCGTTGCGCGATTTTTTCCACTCAGAAACGCGAGGTCGACTTGATTTGTTTGGAGAAATTCACTGATTGATGAGCGGAGAAAAAAATGTTCGAGAGGAGGCGTCATTTGGAAAATCTACACGAAGAACTTGCGATAACTAGCTCCCGGGAAATATTGAATTAGATACATCTAATTGAAAAATAATCGTTATATTTTTTTTATTCTTTTTATTTGCTGATTATTAACAAACGTACACTGAGAAAAATATGTAGGAAAATTTAGTATAAATCATTTGAAATGAGGGACACTAGAAGTATTACTATAATAAATTATTGATGGAAACGCAAGAAATATTACTGTGATCATTGGAAAATTTACAAATTTTGTAGTAAAATTTGCTATAGTCGTGGTAATTTTTACAATAAAATTTATAGTTTTTCTAATATTGGTTCATTCTAATGTTATTTTTCATGTTTCAACTCTCACGACCTCCAAGTCCAAGAATTAGTAGTGACTTTTTCTACGCTATTTTTCTCGGTGTATCAGCTTGGAAACGCCAATGATTTTTTATTTTTTTTTACGCGCCAAAAAATATCCTATCGTCACAATTAAATTCTAGCGTTTCAACATAATCTTTACACATCTTTCTTAATAAACGTCAAAGTATAAAAAAAATATGTTTCAATAATTTGTCATTATTCTATCTAAAGGAATTTTATTGTATTTTTATGCGGGATCCTCATTTATGAATTTTCCGTGAATATGACAAAAGCAGCTTAGCGGCATAAATATCTTGTTACACGTTTTATGGAAGGGTAGGAGATGAGCCTTACTTTCTTAACTAATAACAAGTTTGAGCGGTTTATTAGCTTCGAACATGCAACTAGGGTAAAATCGCCAATCCACGTGAAACAAGTAGTGTGAGTCGGGCTCGGAACAGACGAGCTGTAGCTCTTCCACAATTTAAGTCTGAAAGACGCATAAGACTTCATCGTAATTTTACTCAATTAGGTCTACACGTATATTACATTTCGTGAGCGTGTAACGTGGAAAAAATTTAATTGCCTTAAGGAAGAAATGTATATTAGTGTAGTTATGTCGAAATCGCGTGTTGAAAGTCGATGTTTCAGTATATTCGCAGGCGCAAAATGTACTCCTTCATATAAATCTCTTGAATTTATTAACGCAAGATGATTTTAACTTTATGCATTGATAACACATTTTTCAAAAAATGAAAAGAATGCGATGCAAGGAGATTCATTTAAGTACACTGAGAGAATTTTCTCGTAAAAATTACGGTGATTTTCCCGTAAAAATTACGTTGAAAAAATGTAATCGTGGGACAGTTGGCAATACTGTTAATTTTTACGGGAAAGTCGCCGTCATTTTTACCTGAATCTTGGACGGTTGGTCGAGCTTTATAAATTTTACAAAAAAAGCTCTGTAATTTTTACGGGAAAATCACCGTAATTTTTACGAGAAAATTCTCCCAGTGTATAATAATCTGTAGTAGTCATTGGGAATAACGATGAAAATTTAATATTTTGTTGTTGTTATGTTTTACACAGGGAAAATAAAACTTTCAATAGAATAATCTAATAGAACTCTATGTATATCTAATAGAACTTTATATCTTGACATTTGAACGAAATCTTATACATGCATTTCCATCTGTGCAAAACTATACCTGAATGAAAAATACAAAAAGGAAAAAAAAGCACGTAAATTA
>JAWWEP010038531.1:0-12787 GCA_035582995.1 Sycophila quercilanae | reverse complement strand
GGCATAACCCTGGGCGAATGCGGAGTGGATAAGGTAGGAAATCATGGAAGGAATTTCCATGATCGGAGGTCTGCCACTGACAAAAGACCAGGTGGGTTGCAAGGCGGGCGGGGTTTAGAGCTGTGTCCTCCCGTCCGGCCTAAAGCGAGAGGGTTAGTGCCGTGTCCTCCTCTCGCTCGGCAGCTACCAAAAGGTGAAGTCGGTTGGCGGATAGCGCTAGGCCTCTGAGGCTGCGCGAAACCCGCAAAAAAAAAAAAATAATGGAGTTTCATCTATTTAAATGTACAATGTAAATTGCGGTAAGTAGTAACCGAAAGTGAAGGTCAGACAACATATTTTTAAACTCTTATGCTTACAAATTTAATTCTCGGATTATTACCATTAAATTGTTTTCAAATAATCATTAATAATTTCATTGATTGAATCTTTGCCTAAGACAAATCATAAATAAGTAGTAACAGACAGTGTCAGTCAGACTACATCTACAAAGTTTATTTTTATATTTTGTTTTTTTTTCACTATTTCAACTTTACAAAAAACAGTCGATGATTGGAAAAGAATAAGATTGCTGCATTAAAATTAAATAAAAAATTAATAAAAATACATGTTTGCAAATTATTTTTATTTTTCTTTCTTTGTTTATTTTCTTCTTTTGGAAAATCTAATAGTTCTAATATACCTATCCGCGATTCACAACTTTTACATTCGATATTAAAAGAATAAAAAGTTTAAGTAGTTTTTTTAGACATTAAGTTCCGAAAAATCAATTTCGAAATTTAAAACTTTTACATTGATTAAAAATTAATTGTAAAGCCACTTATCCGAAAGTGGCGATTATATGGAACGGTATAACCCCTCGGATATTTTCCAACGATATTCTTTAATTAAAATGTAATATTCATTAAGTTGAAGGAGAAATGGCTGATACAAAGGAGAGCTTCTCAAACATTTGAACGAAGAGAAAGGTGCTTTTTATTGCAAGGGCCGACGAAAAATGGTCTCATAAATCGGGGAACCTCGCACTTACCTTTAAGATATCGCGACCGAAAGCCACATTCTGACCAAATATCCAAGAATTTCAAATAATCTCGTGAATTCAAGGAAGACATTTTTTTCCTTCTTATCTTCTTAACTGTTATATTTAAGTATAACAAAAACAAATTTTCAAAAAAAGCACTTCACTATACATTATGAAGATAATAATAATTGTTGAATAAAAGTGCATTACGAAATAGTCTTTTTAATAGAGTAATGCACTGAAAAAAAATTGGTAATTTTAAGTAAATATTTACTTCAATAGTACTTGTTAAATATTTACTTGGTAGATATTTCTTTAAAACTAAGTGAATTTATATAGTTTCAAAAAAATAATTACTCGATTCAATTAAATATTTAACAAGTACTATTGAAATAAATATTTACTTAAAATTACCAAATTTTTCTCTCAGTGTAAGATTATTAATTAAAGTCCACTTAAATTAATTTTAAAAATAATTTTGTATTCAGATGAGCTTTGAAAAGCAAATAAAATTTAAAAAACCAGGAGAAGCTTCGAATCTTGCATCAGTCGGTGTTTACGTAAAACGAAGGATCGTCCCGTTTTAATAACGAAAACAGATCATAAATCATTTCGCGAACCAGAGAAATTTGCTTAATACGATTACCTCGAATAATATTAATTTTCGTAACTGTCTCGACGAATTGAAAGGCCACTCGCTATTTCGAGCTTTAATTAAAAGTAATTGACTTACCTTCCGCTCTTCATCGCCCGTCTTATTCCGAGGCAAAAAGATGATCGAGCTAATTCATTTTTAAAGCGCTACCGGCACATTGGCGTGCTTAATCAAGATTAAAAAAAGAGAAAAAAAAAGAAGAAGATCCTTCCGTGTCGCTGCTTACATTTCAAACCAAACACTCGTTCGTTGCAGGGGGATGTCTGGCTGGCCTTATCAGGCTGCCGAGCCTACGGCGCAAGAGCGGAAAAAAGGAAGTCGAGGCCTGGGGTCGGGTATACTCGAGCAACAGTTTCCTTTTTATCTGCACGAGCCAATTTGGGCGGTATCCGACGAAAAGATACGCAGATGTCTGTATGTATGGCGGACCCGGCGAAATTAACGATTAACTCGTTAATGAACCTCGAGACTTTTTTTGGGATGTCTGCGGCTCCTTTTCTCTCGGCGCGATTTATTCAACGCCAATTGGTCGTTCGTTAAATTAAAATTCGCGAAAAGCTTTTTCAGGTCGGGCTTTCCTTCACTTTTTTATGAGCTCGTTATAATTTTACTATTTATATATTTTTCCGAGAAATTTACATTCAGCAGGTCCGCACGCAATTAAATGCCTTGTCTGGCCCAATGTGAAGAGGGTGTTTTGCGGTACGAAATTTTCAGGATTTTAAATAAATTTTTTTTTCTCGTGTACGGGAGGAGCATGGCGCCAACAGTCATGGAATTAGTTATGTAAAAATGCAGATAAAACACATACGCTCGGAATATGTTATCTTCTTTTTTTTTTCTTTTTTTTTTTAATTTTTAGTACCGGTGCTTGTACTTTTAAAGAAAGACTTACATAGGAGTTTTCTCAAAATGTCTATTCAAGAAGTATTTTTGCAAGTAAGAACTTTTTTTTATTCACTCTCGATCGATGCTCCCTTTCCTCCTTCCTTCCTTCCTTGGCATTTTTACCTGACCCTGCAAAAAAAATGTATCAATAAAAGGAGATCCTTTTTTTTTGTCTACTGAAGTGAAATTAACGATTAAATATTTTTAAAATATTATGATAATTGACGCTATTAAATCTACTTTCAAATTATGACAATATTTAAATTATGTGATTCTAAGGTACATATTAATTCCATTCTAATTGATTCAATATTCGCATTTGAATGTGAATTACATTGTTTCGGAGTAAAGTCACGAGAAAAATCGCTACCTCGCTGTGACACTATGCAAAATAAAAAAAAAATTGAATTCTCAATTTGCTCCGAATTTTTTAAATATTTGAATTCAAACTGCAGGTTAGAAAAAAGTTCTCTGAATTTTAATAGTAAATTTCTGTTTTACAAGGTCGGACCGACATGTAAATTTTGCACTCTCAAGAAAGAGCAACTATTTATTCTTTTTTCGTATCTACTTATTGTATATACAACATATACATATACAATGCAACATTTTAAATAATTTTCTTCCTTAAAATTTCAGCAGCAATATAGAATTAAAAGTACCACATAATATTTCATTTATAAAGGATACAACTAATTTCTTTTATTACCTCGTGTCGGCATCTTTTAAAATTTTGAAGTACTATTCCCTTAAATTGCACTAAAAGGGAAAATTTGTATAAATAGGATCTTTTCACTCGGTCTTATAGGGTTTTGTTAAATTTACTATCATCGCGACTTCCCTCGTCTTACGTAACTTTATCTCGGTTTTCGTTTTTGCTATCTTGAGTGTTTAAACACTTGAGCGTAATTAATGGGACGAACCGAGTTCACTGGAAGCTCGTTAAATGCATAAGGAGTCCCCTTTTTCCTCTTTTCTTTCCACGAGCTTTTAAAATTGTTGGTCCTTGCATCATTTTACTCAATCTCCTTTCCTTTTCTGGCTCGCTTTTCACTTTTTTATTTTACTTGTATGTCAAGTATTTTGCCACTCGTAAAACATTAAAAAATTAAAATACTTAAGCCATGTGTACATCATGCATTACATTTAAAAAAGGTTTGTTGATATCATTCCTGAAAATTTGATAATTCGGCAAGATAAACAAACTGTTCAAAATTTCCCGTTGGAAAACAAATTTTATACAAATTATGCATCTGCGTATTTTTTTTCTATAGTAAAAATTTTCATTTACTTGCATTCAGGACAACAAAAAATAAATACACGAATTGAATAATTTCGTACTTCGAAATGTGCCGTAATTTTGTAAATCGAAATTTCATTGAAGCCTGAAAAAATTTCTATAAATCATATATAAATTTTTTCAGATTTCCTTCTCGCAGTATAAACAAACATTCAGCTCCGAAAGAATTAATCATCCCACCCCTTTTCCTCCAATATTCGAACAAAAACACCGTCCGGTATAAAAAAAAAAAACAAAAAAAACACCCTCAGCAAACATTGCGTTCCTTCCAAAATAATCAGTGTCAAGACGACCGGGAATAAAAAAAAAGTTGGCCGTTACAAACATTTCATTTTAGGCCGAGGCGCGGCAAAAAAGGACGGAAAAACAGGCGCGAGATGAACGCGACGTAAAAAAAAGGCACACCGAGAACCGAGAAAAAAAAGTGCGCAACGCGCGTGTTCAATTTTTTATTGCTCCAGGGTGTGTGGACGGGGAGGCCGCGTGGTTATCTACTGACAGACCTGCCAAACGCGCGCGAGTGGCAATTCAATGCTCGGACACGTAACAAAACGCAAACGACGGGAGGACCGCGCTACGCTCAATAGTTCAGTTTTGCCTCGTCGCCCGCGCCGAAGGAACAATGGGGGGCCCTGTCGGACTCGGCCGGGAGCTGATCTACTTGACAATGCGCCGTCGATCGCTTTTTGTGTCCTTTCTCGCCCTGTCCTTCCCCCCGTCCTTCTTCGCATTTTTCTTCGCCCGCTGCTGACACCTCTTCTCTTCGTATTTTTATTTATTTTTTTGTTGTTATTTATTCGTCTTTTTTTGTATTCGCGCGAAACTTTTTTTTTTTTTTTTGAGGAGAGAAGAGGAAGAAGAAAGTACTGGGATGCACTTCCCCGAGGACACGGTGTTTGGAAAATGTCAAATCGCCAGACGTGAGTGCAAAATACGAGGCAAAATATGATTTGTTATGTGAGGAGAAATGTTTAATTGGAAAGGTGTTGAGGGTGAAATGTGTATATTGCTTCCTCATAGAGGAAATTTTACGTTTCATTTAAAATTCGTGGAAATTTGTTTTCAAGAATTTTAAACTCGAAAAACATGTTTTTAGAAAATGTTTGTATGACATCCATGTGTGTGAGTGTGTAAGTATGTGAATGTATGCATACCGCTTTATCTTGGTAACTATATGTGCAAATTTAACCTACCTTAGCTCATTTTTATTTCACATTGTAAAATTCATCTAATTTTGATGGTTGGATAATATTGACATATCGACGCTGGGTTCTTGAAACCGCTGTTGATACAATTTATTTTGCACTAATCGTATTGTTGATTTTTTTTTAAATTATATATTTGCTCAATAAAAAAAAGAGACAAGAACTAAACGGGAGGCGCATTTTCAATTGAACGTACATATTGGTTACTTTAAATTCTAAATACGCGGTAACATAAAAACGTTTTCAATCAATAGTTCAACAGTTTCTACTTTTATTGTGGGTTTGGTTAGAAAATATTAAGTTTGTCCTTGTGCAACTGCACACTTGGCATTAGTATATAAGGTAAATATTGGTGTGAAACAAATTCTACAGTTTTTAATTATTGATTTTAGAATTTTATTTCAACGGCTACCATTTTTACAGTTTCAATTTGGCGCGGAAGCTAGTCCCTTTCAGTCTGCTGCATATTTAAAAAGTACCAGGTTTCTTCAGGTTGCTGCTGAAAATAATATGACATCACTAAATATATACTTCTTGTCTTTGATTTGTTTATTGCAATTAACATCAATTCAAGCAATTAATAAGACTTTCAAAAACGAACTGGCTGTTTCATATGTCGAAGATAATATAACCATAATAACAGTAAGATTTTCATTTTTACATTTATAAGAATGTTATATTTGATGTTACTACTAATAAAATGTTGTAGGGATCAATTATTGAGCATTGCTTTGAAAATGATAATGTATATATAAGAAACCAAAAAGATGACTTCATTTCAAAAAGAGCTTTTTCTAAATCGTTGAAGTTATTTGACGTAAACGACGAAATATTCAGTAACTATAAGCGCAATCGAAATATGTACTTACTAGAAAATGTCAGTAACAAAAACTTTCCAACATCAGGAGTTATTATCGACATCTTACCTGATATGAATCTTACAAAAATCCTAGAAGATTTGAGAAATTCCATTTGGTGGAATAGTCAAGCACTTTTCATATTAATAGACAGGAATTCGCGCACAGTTTTCCCAGCATTTGAAAACTTGAAAATTTTGTGGGATTTTAAGATTTCGTCAGTAGTATACGTCAGTGAAGATGCACGGAACGAAGTTTCTCTTTATACTTTTAATCCCTATACAAATTCAGCACCAACTTATTGGATAAAAGTTGAAAACATTGAAAACTGGGTGATATTTAAACTACGCTACCAGCAAGATTTTACTAATACAGACCTTTGCAGCGTATTATATTTCGACAAGGCACAATATTTAAATGGTTATCGATTGAAAGTGGGACTTCATTCTGATGGTATGGTTGAAGTCGATCTAAAAAACGGCATATTATCAGAGCGATTGTTGTACATGGTATTAACTCACATGAACTTGACTTGTGACGTAAAAATATCAGCAATATGGAGCGCATTAAAGAAGAAAGGCTTTGGCCTATTGGAAGATATATTGAATGACAAAATTGATTTATTGATAAATACTACAGTCATAACGTACAATTGGAAAATGGTGATGTATCCTATTTATTTTGACATGTATAGTGCGTGGTTGAATGCAACTCCTACAAATTTCGCCACTAAGTTTTCATTTTTTTTCAAATGGGAATTTTTTTTGGTTATTATTGTGATTTGCACAGTATCCATTTTCATTTTAAGACGCGCATTACACGCGAATATGAGCTTAGCAATTATTAAATTTATACAAACCACCTTCAGTAGCCCTTATGTTAAAGAGCCTCGTTATTTCTATCCTCGAATGTTACTGCTCGTAGTTATCTTGATTAATTCTGGAACAAATTTTATTATGCAACTCCAATTAATGTGGTGGATGGCCTTACCAAAACATGAAATGAATATGCAATTTATTGGAGATGTAGTCAATTCAAATATCACTTTTTACGGACCAACAAACCTAAGAACCTACACATTGAGGTATACAGTTATTAAAGAATTTCGAGAGACCAATGTCACTTACGATTGCGTCGACATGTTGAACGATGGAAAACAAGTAGCTTGTATCGAAACCGATATCTCCTTTGATAAAAAGTCATGGTGGCAAAATCCGTTAATTTATAAATTAAAGCAGAATGCATTTAGCCTTGGAGTCTCATTCTTAAAAGCAGAAAATTTCCCGCTTATTCACAAAATAAATCTGATTCTGATGAAATTACGAGAAGCTGGTATATTTAACTATCTTTATGAATGCGATTTATTTTCAAAGAAGATATATCAAATAGAAAAATATGGTAGTCCTGAAAAAAAAGCTCTAATAGAATACGAAGTTCTAAAGTTAAAAGAAATAATGCTTTGCGCATACGTTTTATTGTGTGGATGCACGTTAGCAACAATTGCATTTATTGCAGAATGTTTGATTCATAAAATTAAAATAAAAAAGGGTTCGACTCAGAAGAAGCAAATATAAAATGTGGTTTGAAAATGATGCATGTTTGTCACAAAAAAAACTGAAGATATGAAGATATTTTTTAATTATTTAAACACAAAGGCACATTTTTTCATATGAGTAAGTCTAGGTATTCGCATAAAATGTTGCGTAATTTTTTTAGCTCACATGAGTATGAAATTTACTATAAAAATCTCAGAAATATGAAGAGAATTTGATTAGAATGGCAGATATACAGGATTACTAAACGATAACATTTCTAACAAAATTCAACTTCTAATAACTGCTGCCTACTCGGAAGATAATTGGAAAATTTTTACGTACATATCTATTACATTATGAATTTTTTAGTGTGTGTTTACATGCAACTCCTGCACATAACATAACATCCTAATAATTTTAACTAAATACATTATCATTCTTGTCCACGTACGACAATTTTGTGACTTGTTAAAATAAAATTAATCGAAAAATAAAAAAACACAGCAAGCCACACAGATATTTTTATTCCAAATGACTAAAAAAAACTTTCTATAAGGTATTTTCGAATTTTTTTTCAGCGTATAGCAGCTTCCTCTGTGAGAACAATTTAAGAAAAGGGGGAACTAAAGAAAATGCAATAAAATTATTAAAAATACAAATTAATAATTATTGTTAAAATAATTTATTTACATGGAAAATCAAACTCCATAAGAAATGATGTAAAGAACGAATCCATCCATCCATTTGCTCATAGTTAACGGATTAGAAATTCATGAAACAATCCGTGCGATAAGTACATCGCGATCGCATTGCAAATAATTTTTCGCGTTTTTCTTCCGGCAAGCTAATAAAGTAATTTTCTGAATCGAAAAAGAAACCTAAATATTTACATTTGTGTGAAGGGATTAAGTGACACTTTTTCTTGTTAAGAATGAACCCTAAATTTTGTAATAAATCAGCAATATGGTCCAAGATCCGAAGGAGATTCTCGTCGTCGTGGCGGTAAATTTAAATACCTACGTTAGTTTTATTTTAAATTTAGATAAATCGCGACTAAGGCAGAATCAGCCCACAGATCCTCAGTTAATTTTATTCCATCATATGATTGGTATACACACATTAAATGTCTAATCTCCTTGCTAGAAAATTGACCATAATTTATGGGCGGGTGTATGCCGGTAGCTAACTTGTGGCCAGACTTGTTGGTCATAATATTCTTGACATATTGTGGCCGAGTTCGACAGAATGTGGCCACATTATGATGTTTCTGAGCACGTGGCAGCATAACCTTAAATACGAGAACTCAATAATTGAGCGAAACGGCGGCGATGCATCGGTGCCCCGAGATTGATAATGTCCACGACAAAGAAAATCAGCGTGTCGGGATGGTGATGCGGCACCGAAATCGCGAGACTCAAAATGCCGCCGTAACGTGAAGGAAGCGCACTGCGGTGACGCCGCTGCCTTCACCGTTGCCTTAGTTAGACCATATCGACACCTATGCCGCTACCGATGCGAATTCACAAACACGCGCGCCCGCACACACACACACACACACACACACACACACACAATACAATACTCTCGCGGATCACGTTCAACGCACAGATTCCCGACGACCGCGAAAACCAGGGAAACGCGACAGAAAATATAGCGGCGCCAAAAACACGCGAGCTAAACATGTATAAGCTGCTCGGTCGGGCGGCCACGATGCGGACACACCGTCTGTTACTTTCTCTCTCTCATAATATGGTCACGTTTACCATTTTATGGCCCCGTTATGTCGCCTGTTAATGAAGCCGTCTGGCCATAAAATGTCCTATTTTATGGCCACTGACCATAAGTTAGTCAGCATTATGGCCACTATCTCCTCAATTTTCTACCAGGGGTACATTGCAAAATTCATCTAATCTTGATGGTTGAATAATACTGTCCTATCGACGCAGGGTTCTTGAAACCCCTGTTGGTATAATTTATTTTGCACTAATCGTATTGTTGAATTAAAAAAAATAATGATATATTTGCACAATAAAAAAAAGGGACAAGAACTAAACGGGAGACGCATTTTTAATTGAACGTACATATTGTTTACTTTAAATTCTAAATACGGTAACATAAAAATGTTTTCAATCAATAATTCAACAGTTTCTACTTTTATTGTGGGTTTGGTTAGAAAATATTAAGTTTGTCCTTGTGTAACTGCATACTTCGCATCAGTATATAAGGTAATATTGGTGTGAAACAAAATGTGCGGCTTTCAATTATCGATTTTAGAATTTTATTTCGAAGGCTACCATTTTTATATTTTCTGTTTGACGCAGAAGCTAGTCCCTTTCAGTGTAAAAAGAACCAGGTTTCTCTATTCTGCCATTCGTAACGGTCTGCTGAAAACAATATGAGATCACTAAATATATACTTCTTGTCTTTGACTTATTCATTGCAATTAACATTAATTCAAGCAGTTAATAAGACTTTCAAAAACCAACTGGCTGTTTCATATGTCGAAGATAATATAACCGTAATAACAGTAAGATTTGCATTTTTACATTTATAATAATGTTATATTTGATGTTACTACTAATAAAATGTTATAGGGATCAATTATTGAGCATTGCTTTGAAAATGATAATGTATATATAAGAAACCAAAAAGATGACTTCATTTCAAAAACAGCTTTTTCTAAACCATTGAAGTTATTTGACGTAAACGACGAAATATTCAGTAACTATAAGCGTAATCGAAATATGTACTTTCTATAAAATGTCAGTAACAAAAACTTTCAATCATCGGGAGTTATTATTGACATCTTACCTGATATGAATCTTACAAAAATCCTAGAAGATTTGAGAAATTCCATTTGGTGGAATAGTGAAGCACTTTTCATATTAACAGATAGGAATTCGCGCACAGTTTTCCCAGCATTTGAAAACTTGAAAATTTTGTGGGATTTTAAAATTTCATCAGTAGTATACGTCAGTGAAGATGCGCAGAACGAAGTTTCTCTTTATACTTTTAATCCATATACAAATTCAGCACCAACTTATTGGATAAAAGTTGAAAATATGGAAAACTGGGTGATATTTAAACTACACTATCAGCGAAATTTTACTAATACAGACCTTTGCCGCGTATTATATTTCGACAAGGGACAATATTTAAATGGTTATAGATTGAAAACGGTAATTTTTTCTCATGGTATGGTCGAAGTTGATCTAAGACACGGCTCATTTGCAGAAAAAATGTTGTACATGGTATTAACTCACATGAACTTGACTTGGGACGTAAAAATATCAGCAATATGGAGCGCATTAAAGAAGAAAGGCTTTGGCCTATTGGAAGATATATTCAATGACAAAATTGATTTATCGATAAATATTGCAGTCTTGACGTACAATTGGAAATTGATGTTGTATCCTATTTATTTTACCATATATAGTGTGTGGTTGAATGCGACTCCTACAAATTTCGCCACTAAGTTTTCATTTTTTTTCAAATGGGAATTTTGGTTGGTTATTATTGTGATTTGCACAGTATCCACTTTCATTTTAAAACGCGCATTACACGCGAATATGAGCTTAGCAATTATTAAATTTATACAAACCACCTTCAGTAGTCCTTATGTTAAAGAGCCTCGTTATTTCTATCCTCGAATGTTACTGCTCGTAGTTATCTTGATTAATTCTGGAACAAATTTTATTATGCAACTCCAATTAATGTGGTGGATGGCCTTACCAAAACATGAAATGAATATGCAATATATTGAAGATGTAGTCAATTCAAATATCACTTTTTACGGGCGAGCAGACCTAAGAACCTTCACAATCACGTATACAGGTATTAAAGAATTTCGAGATACCAATGCCACTTACGATTGCGTCGACATGTTGAACGATGGAAAACAAGTAGCTTGTATTGACACCGATATCTACTTTGATAAAAAGTCATGGTGGCAAAATCCGTTAATTTATAAATTAAAGCAGATTGCATTTAGCCTTGGAATCTCATTCTTAAAAGCAGAAAATTTTTCGCTTAATCGCAAAATAAATCTGATTCTGATGAAATTACGAGAAGCTGGTATATTCAACTTTCTTTATGAAGAAGAATTATTTTTAAAGAAGATAGCCAAATTAAAAAAATCTGGTAGTCCTAAAGAAAAATCTCTAATAGAATACGAAGTTCTAAAGTTAAAAGAAATAATGATATGCCCTTACGTTTTACTGTGTGGATGTACGTTAGCAACAGTTGCAGTTATTGCAGAATGTTTGATTCATAAAATTAAAATAAAAAAGGGTTCGTCTCAGAAGAAGCAAATATGTGGTTTAAAAATGAAGCGTGTTTGTCACAAAAAAAAACTGAAGATATGAAGATATTTTTTACTTATTTAAACACAAAGGCACATTTTTTCATATGAGTAAGTCTAGGTATTCGCATAAAATGTTGCGTAATTTTTTAGCTCACATGAGTATGAAATTTACTACAAAAATATCGATAACATTTGTAACAAAATTCAACTACTAATAACTGCTGCCTACTCGGAAGATAATTGGAAAATTTTTACGTACATATCTATTACATTATGAATTTTTTAGTGTGTGTTTACATGCAACTCCTGCACATAACATAACATCCTAATAATTTTAACTAAATACATTATCATTCTTGTCCACGTACGACAATTTTGTGACTTGTTAAAATAAAATTAATCGAAAAATAAAAAACACAGCAAGCCACACAGATATTTTTATTCCAAATGTCTCAACAAAATTTTTTATATCGTATTTTAGAAATTTTTTTCATCGTATAGCAACTTCCTCTGTGAGAACAATTTAAAAAAAAAGGGGGAACTAAAGAAAATGGAATAAAATTATTAAAAATTTAAATTAATAATTACCGTTAAAAGTAATTTAATTTATTTAAATGAAAAATCAAACTCTATAAGAAATGATGTAGAGAACGAATCCATCCATCCATTTGCTCATACGGAGCTAATGGATTAGAATTTCATGCAACAATCCGTGCGATAATTATCTACATCGCGATCGCATTATAAATAATTTTTCGCGTTTTTCTTCCGGCCAGCTAATAAAGTAATTTTCTGATTCGAAAAAGAAACCTAAATATTTAAATTTGTGTGAAGGAATTAATTGACACTTTTTCTCGTTAATAATGAACCCTAAATTTTGTAATAAATCAACAATATGGTCCAGGATCGAAAGGAGATTCTCGTCGTCGTTAAGGTAGTAAATTTAAGTACCTACACTGAAAAAAAAGTAAGAAATCGAAATCGATGGTTAGTTGTTTCAATTAATATTTGATTGAAACAAATAAA
>JAWWEP010038520.1:0-12789 GCA_035582995.1 Sycophila quercilanae | reverse complement strand
TAAATTTTATTATAATTTTTAATTTTCAAATTTTTTTTCAAAAAAAAATTTTTAGGTATAAACCCCCCTTAAATGAATGCAATACGTGATTGACTTTAATGTTGTCCTTATCTATAGTAAAAGATGAAGCACCAATTTTGTAAATTATAATTTTAATTACACAATGTTTTAAAGATTATTTTTTCCGACGATATTATATCATTTACATCACTTTACACAATAAACCATTTCCTTATAAATTAAATCGTAACAGTGTAGTTATAAAGCCTTCATCGAGAAAAATCAAAATCATTAAATATCTAAGTGGAAATGAATCGGCAACTCCTTTTTTCGATCTAAAGTTCAGGAAAGTCTCTGCATATAAAACTCAATGGAAAAAATCATTTGATTAAATACGCTGAAACTGCGAAAAATATAGTTTAAGTAATAATATACAGGTTTTATTTTTCCCAAAGTTTTCACCCTATTTTCACCCCCTATTAGAAAAAACTGAAAACCTGCAACAATCATTTTAAGGGCAATAACTTTAAAAAAAGACGTAGATAATTTTCATGAACAGGATTGTCTCTCTATTATGCCAATTATTACCCAAGAAATATATTTTTACTTACATTTACGTGCATTTAGAAACACTCTGCAAGTAGCAGTTATATTTATAAAAATTTACTTGCAAGCCACAAAAAAAAAAAATACAAATTGCACAATTTGCAATTACAGTTTGTATAAATTCAGAAGGACTAAAGAAAGCTTACGAACGCGCACTAATTGCTACGAAACTATTACACGGAGAGCCAATGAATTCACCAAAACTCTGCTTAGCAATTACGCCATGACTCAGTAGAATCGAGTTTTTCAGGGATGTTCGCGCATAAAGTTGAAAATAAAATGAAGCCATCAAGCGTGCAATTTATATTTCATCCCACGTCTTTACGAGCACGTCCTCGTAACCGTATACGTCGTCCCGGACGCGCTTTTAAAGCTGCCCTTCGTGTCCGAGAAACGCCAAAATTCAAAAACTTACTGGATACCTGTCCGACCGTTCACCTCGTCAAAATTTCATCGAGACAAAAAAAAAAAGAAAAAAATATCAGCGAATGCGAAAAAGCATGCGAACTCGGTTGTGCGCCGGTAACGTTCGACGCGAGCTGAGCTTTAATGCGATAAGCGGATTCGAATGTGTCAGCGGCTTGGTATGAAACATGTTTCATGTGAATGCTGGCGCGAACCAATGTTCGGGTTTCCTCGGTAAATTTTGCATATTTGAGTGCGGTTATTATGCTATTTGAAAGATGACACGTTTCTATATAAGATTATAAAAGCAATCCAGCAATCTTAGAGCTTTTATTTATATTCAATCATTTTTATTAGGTTAAATTAATCGTTTATTAGAGCGTACAAAAAACTGTAGAAATTAAATCAAAGTTTTGAATTTTTACTATAGTATAACAAAACTCGAATCAATGATCAGTATACTCTATGATACACATATGAATGTATAAATGAGACTAATTAGAAGAAAAACTAATTCCCTTTTTGCACTTTGAATATAAAGGCATTTTAATGTTTGAAATAATCTGTAAGATCAAAATCTATACTCGATACTAATATCTTTCAATATGCTTTTTAATACAATTATAACCCCATTGAATCGCAATTATAACACTGCACTTAAAATTGTCTTTCTTCAAACTTTTTTGTTAAAATAGACTTAAGTTTTGCACTAATTACGCCATTTTATGAAAAAGAAGTATTTTTAATTATTGCAAATCTGCAATAATCTCATTTGCTCAAAAAATCTATTTACTTAATTTTTAATACACACTGTACAAAGAACCAACATTTTTTTTATCAAATCAATTGATTTTCAGATATCAACTTTATAAGAGAGAAAAATAATAAAGTCAAAGAACAATTCTGCCTCGACATCGCGCGCATGAAAGCTTCACCATTATAGTCACTGAAAAATTTATTTTCAATCGTCCAAACATTCAAATCCAATCATACGCAACAATAAACTCAATAGCCCATCACAAAGCAGAAGGAAAAGGAAAACAACGCCAGAACAAATCTGTTCAAAATTTGATATCCCGGCGAACGGTAAATTAAAAATTGATAAGAAACGAAACGAAACGATCACGCGAGCTCGTCGGCAAAAAAAACGAGCGGCATATCAGAGACAAGGCGAGGGCCGCGCGATAATTCGCCGGCGCCGTGGAATCGAGCCTCGGTATAATGCGCGGCGAAGAAGCTCCGCATTTTTATTCGCAGCAGCGAGCGAGCGACGTAACACGTGTTCCCAATGGCGCCGTTAGGATTTATGCTCTCGGGCGGTACGAGCCTTCGATGGAGAGGCCCGACGCCGTGCGCGTATATAACATACTGACTCCCCCGCGCTCGCTCCGATATATAAATGCGAGCCCTACTCGCAATCCGCCGGTGCTCGCAAAGATAGAGCGACGCGATATTAATAAGGTCCCGGGCGCAGATTTATCGCCGGCTTTGCGTTCGATCGCTTTTTAATGGCCGCTGCGACGGATTTACTTTTATGTGAATTAGAGGACTTAGCTTAGGTGTGGAAGGTATAAGTTTATTGCGGGATTATCGCTCTACATTGAATTTCTTCTATTGAATAGTGCAGATTAGCATCTTTAATTGGAGAGGCTACGTGTTGTAATTTGTTGACGTTTTTATTATTTTATAAATATTACAGAAATGAAACAGATTTTATATAAATGACGTTTTTCTTACGAAATTTCTACTGACTATTGTTTTTTTCAATCTGACTAAACTGATATTAAAAGAATACATAATTAAAATGAAATGTTAACGAACTGCAATATTTTAAAGAGTAAAATTTTATTTAAACCAAGAATCTATTGTGCGCTTAGAGTGCCTCCTCATATACAGGCTTTGATCTTGTATACAGGCGTCAGCGTCGCGATAACCAAACGGCAAGAGGAATTTCCGGGGCCTCGACATTTTGACGATCAATATTAAAGTACTTTGAAACCCCAACAAATGGATTATACACACAATCTAGCAACTACAATTTCGTCTGGTCGCTCACAAAGAGAATACACTAGCTGTCGACGCCGGGGGAGTTGTATCGAAAGGGCCCCGGGGGCATTCGCTCAGACCGTCTCTACTTTTCACACAAAAGCAGCGATTTTGCTCGTTAGCCTAATCCAGTAACAGCCGCGGTAATATTCACCGTATATACCCGGCTGTTGATTTTTAATTATCTTATTATAGTTTTTAAGTTTTCATGCTCTAAAATTTCTGTTCTTTCCGTTCTGACCTCTCGGAAATATTTAACAGCGATAAAAGCTTATTTTAGTTGAATAAATAATTTCCACTTTTATCTTGTGATGTATCATGTTATTTGATATCATTATATAAACTAAATAAAATTTCATTAGAGTGGTTGACTCAAAATGTAATATTTTGAACGATGCTTTTAACTTTAAAATATTACCTGAGATGTATATTAAAATTTCAAAAAATTGTAATCGTTATAATTTTAATGTCCTTAGACTGACTTTATGCACAATTTACAGCAGCTATAGTATATATGTTTATTTTAGATAATAAATTTTGCACTGAGAGAAATGTTTTAGTAAAAATTACAAGTCGTTTATTAAAATTATTGAAATGTTTAGGAAAGTTGTCACGGCTACTGTCTAAATTTTGCCAGACCGTATTGTAATTGTTACTGTATTTATGGCAAATTTTACTGAAAAGTTTAGTAATTAATTTCTCTCGTCTGCGACCACATTCTCAAACTGTTCAGTAATTTTTACTAAAACATTTATCTCAGTGTGTAAAGAAATTATAGTAAATTTTACAAGAAATTATGTTTATTCTTCGAATTATGTTATAAATAAATAAATGTTGAGTTTCGGAGAACTCAAAAATTGATTTTTTTTAGAAACAACTGTATATATAAATCTTTTTTCTCTGTCTAGAAACAACTGTATATATAATTTTTTTTTTAAACAAATACTTAAATATTATGTAATCAACCTTATCAGCACTGAGCTTGGCATATTTCACGGAAAATTTTCCATATATTTGTATATCTGTAAATATACAAAAACATGTATTAATATACCAGAGCACTGAACCTAATACACGGAGTACCACATTGCAATAATATTGGAATTCTAATGGACCAATATTGGGACAGCATCAAATCAACATTGACTCCCTGAGTATTCCCTAACGCTAATGGGACAATTCTAAAACCTGTAAATAATTAATCACACTTAATGGTGCAAAGAAAATACACATACACGTAAACAACAAGCAACAAGATTATAAATAAAATATCCTCGCATCCTCAAACAATGCGGAAGAACAGAAAAAAAAATCGCCTCTTCTCCACAGCAAGACACTTCAATATCGCCATCTTCGCAGATAGAAGCAAGTAAGCGAGCGTCCGAGCCAAGCGCTGAATTGATGAGCGGCGCGTTCGCGAAATTCCCCCTTCGCAGCGCCAAGATGAAAAACGGGCGAATCCTCGTGGGGACGGGTGAAGGCGAAGGGGGAGGACAAACGCGCGCCTCCATCAGCTCTGAAATGGATTAGCGAGACGGCCGAGGGCCCTAACGGCCGCTAATTTGAAAACGAGCGCTCGCAAATTGACAAAGCGCGCGCAGTGGGCGCGCGTCGATGAAAGACCGAGAGAGACAGAGAGAAAGAAGAAAAAAAAGGATGGGAACTGGGGAAGGTGATTAACGAGCGTCGCGCTGTTTCCCGAGGCTTTGCCCGTTACGTGAGCGCCGGCCGAAGTTTTTCGCTGTCCTCCCGGAAGATTTCGCCGCGGCGGACGACGCGTGAACAATTGGCGCGGCGGCATAATTAGAAAAGTTGAGTCGCGGGAGGTGCAGTGTAGTGTCTGTTGCTCCCTTTTTGCCGCGGAGGGGCGTGATAAAACTCGGGTGTATAGCCTTCGCCCGGTGTTTTACGCGACGGCACGAGCTGTTTCTTTCCGTTCTTTTAATCTTGTTCCTCCCGTTTCGCTGAATCTCTATCTCTTTGTCTCTCGGTTCGCGTTGGATAAACTGTGCGTGCGCTCGACTTACTGCTTGTTACTCGCGAATGAACGGCTCGCTCGGTTTGGGGCTGCTTTTTAACGGATTTTAACCTCATTGTGAAATTGAAGAAAGCTCAGTAGTTTAATCGAGAATGCGTCAGTGAATTAAATGAATTTTGTTTTGTTTATTAACAGGAAAGCTTGAGTTGCCAGAAATTGTTATTTTATATATACGATATCATAATTATATAGATACTTAATTTTAATATTCAGCTTTTGACGGAAAATGCATCTACGTAATTGGCACGTTAAACAGTAAAAATGTATAATTTTTTGACAGAGGTATATGTATATCTTCCTTACAGAAATCTACTTCGAGCACATCACGCACAATTCTTTTACATATCGTTCATATTTTATTAAATAGCAATAATTACTTATCAATAAAGTGTTTTTTAGTGATAAGCATTAAATTCTAAAATAATTTTTAGTACATTAAAATCGCTTCACTAGTAATAAATTTGTATAATTAAAAAAAAAAGTAATAAAATTACGATTTCTTGCTTCAAAATATTGATAAACAATGAATTAATGATTGAAATTAGTCTGAAATACATTTCAAAACATTTTTACAGAATGTCTTTCTTCGAATGACGTAAATTCAATCGATTCATTCATAACACGAAACTTATGACATAGTATTTTTTTTCTCTATTAATCCTGGTCTAACAAGTTACGTAATAAACCAATGATTCGTACAAAATATTTTTCATATGCCATATCCACGGACAAAAACATTTTATTTATTTATTTATTTTTTATTTTTAAATAAAAAAACAAATCTAGACACACCGCGAAATTATATACTTATAACTCCGAGCGAAGCGTACATACCACATGTTTTCTCTAAACAGCGAAAATTCGCAATCAATGCGTCGCCAGCGGCAGTAACCTTGCCGCCTGGCCGCGAGGCCGCGCCGTTAATTCCATCGGGCCTCGGCGACTCATCGGCGAGAAAACTCGTTAAAATCCATTCGATTCCCGGGCCACCGGGTCTCTACATCCGGGGACCTCCCCGCGTCTCTCTGTACATCCGCGCCGTTAACGGGCCGCCTCTCCCTTTTGCGCATCGATTGCCGGCACTTGGCCCCATTCCTTAATTGGAGCCGGCCTTTTCTTCCGCGTCTAAACTCGAACTCGCTAGATTTCATTAATGCGAGTAATTGCGCTGGCTGCGGCACCATTGAGACGCCGGACGCATCGGAGTCGCGCTGAAATTTTTGAGCTGAATGAAATTGAAGGAAGCGAGGAGCTGGGAGTGAATTCAAAATTCTCCGGGAGCAATTTTCAAGGGGGGAGGTGGCGGGAGTTCTTCGCGATGAGCTTAATGCAATGAAAAATTCTGCTGAATGGAGGGGAATAAGAATAAGAAATTATTGTCGTTGCACTTTATTTGCTTCATTGTTTTTTGAAAAAAAAAACAATTATTTTAATTGCCAGGCTTGATGCATACAAAAGGCGGAAGACGGTTTGTTTCGTGTAGGAACAATAGAATGTATTCTCTCTATGAATAAGTGAAATTTACTTCGAATAAGTGAATATACACTGTTACTTCGAATAAGTGAATAATGTACACTGTTATTATTTTTCCCTTATATAAATTGAGCGTTCGAGATTTCGATCTTTTGTTCGAAAATCTCGAAATGATTTGAATTTTCGAGAAAAAAAAAACAAAATTTCAATCGTTTCGCTAAGGCGCGCGTAGCGCGCCGAATTCTCTAGTATTATTTTATTTAGGAGATCACCTAGTCAATAAGTGACTGTATTATTTAGGCGTTCGTGGAATTTTTTAAAGGGATATTTAATCATTCAAGAACAATTTCAAATGTTTGTTTGTAATATAATGCAGAATGTTTTTTTCAATTTGCTTGAAAGATTTTAAAAGCGGTAAACGTAAAAAAATGCTTCAAGGTTTCCATATCATTCCAATAGTTTTGTTCATTTGAAGCTTAAAAAAAATAATTTTTAATCTGGAAATCTGTGTGTTTTTAATCGATCAAATAATTTTTCCAAAAAAAAACTATGATAGGTATCGAAATTATTATGGTACTGATGATGAGAACCTTTGATGCAACGTATATAAAAATTTAAATGAAATCACTTAAGGGTCTTTGACTAGACTAATAGATCCACTTAAAAAATATTTTAAATATTACTAAGTTGTTCAGAAAATTATTACAAAAAAAAAAAAATAAACAGTCACACCAGATTAAATTTTGCCGTAACAAGTACAACATTATCACACGTAGTCACAGATTTTTTGCAGTTGGAGTCGAATTTAATTTTATCGCTCCAATTAATCTCAAATAATGATGATAAAAAAACCGAGTCGCTAAAAGTACACGAATATCACTAAAATAATAACAAAAAATTTTCTAATATTCAGATACCCGAAGTCCATGAATATGTAATCGGACAAAACGAGAGCGCGCGTTATCGCCGATCGAATCTGTATACATCCCCGCAAAAAAAAAAAAAAAAAAAAACAAAGGTAACTCGTAAATATACAAGCGAGGAAACAAGCCAATGGCCTTTGTAATCCAATATCTCGCATCGACGGTCGAAACAAAGCCCGCTTTCGAATTTTTTCCTTTATTTTTTGTTGCTGTTCCTTCGAAATTAAAATCCATCCCGAGAGCGCCCACGCGCGCCCCGACGCCGAACTTTTTAATCGCCGCGACTGACTTTCAATTTTTTTGCGACGGGAATTTCGGGCTTGTTAGCAAGTCGAGCCTCTCCGGAAAGCGAGCCCCGCGGGGGCCGGTTATGCTAATGCCCGACCGAAACCGCCGGGCCGGTCCTCCGCCTACGCCTCATGCAGCCGCCTTATCTCGGACCCGACATCTATACCTCGCCCTCGCATCTTCCGATCCTCCCCCTCCGCCCCTTCGCTTTCTTTGGCTCTTCGGCCTTTTGCTTTTCTTTGCCCGTCGCTGAAAGTCCCCCGGCCCCTCGTCGGGACAGAGTCTGCCGCGCATATCGCGAGTGAAATTGAAAAGTTTGCACCGAGATATTCGCCGGGGTATCCGCGGCCGCGGGAAACTTCATGCCCTGGCCGCGCCGCGAGCGTATTATGGCGCGGATCGTTCCGAAAGTTTCGGGTGAAATAGCGTCGCGGTCTCGCCGCGCGGCGCGCTGTTATGACGGAGGAGCGGGAATCGCTGTTGCGAGATTATTCCGTAATTTCATTGCGTTTCTTTCTGCTCCGGGGGTTGCTGATGGCGCTGCCGCCGGTTAAATTTACTGGATTTAATTGGAATCGCCTGGGTTGTTTTAAGGTAGATTACCTCGAATCGGGCATTACATTATATTACACGAAAACTTTCGCGATGATACACGGAAAAGTATCTTTCGAAGCTGGAGCTTGTGAATATATATGTTCGATAAAGCGATTATCTGGATGACAAGTCGATAATAGAACTGACAATGAGAATTCGATCGTCGCATGAAAATTTTGTTCAGATTTCATCAGCTATTGTCCGATGGAATATTGAAAAATAGTCGACACTATTTTTTTTCCTTTGTTTTTTATTAAAGTTTACGTACAAAGAAAGAGATATCGCACGTTGAAATTATTCATTCACAGTGATGAATTTGTTAACCTTTAGATCGCCGGGATCACGTCATATGGCGCACACGTGTGACTTGTACATATATTCCCTTGCTTTGGTTTTATCTACTAGGTCAACACTTTTATATGCGAGAAATCGATTTTAAATTAAAAAAAAGAAAAAATACGTTTTGATTATCGTTGAATATTCTATTCAACTAATCAAATCGAATTCTTCATGCAAGCTTCCAATTGTTTGATATTAAAATGATATCTCAAATTAAGTGCGCTGAAGCTTTGTTGAATTTTGTTATTATTTATAACTTCAGAAGCGAGAAAACAAATGTTTCAAAATACTACGTGATTTTATGGAGAGAAAAGACACGTTTTGTGTATAATTATAACATTGCGTACAATATGATGCTGTAAATTTTGCAACTAATTTTCATGAGTCAATAAAAATTCGAAACGTCCTCTTAAACGTCTGCTACATATCATGATACTTCTTTAATAAACGTTTAAATTTATGTAGGTTCTATTAAGCTGTCAACTTCAGATTTTAAGGAAAATATTAACTATAATTTATATGAATAAAACACTTGTGGTATACCACATTTGATTTACTGTTGTCCTACTTAGTCGCAATTTTAGTTCATTTACAGCTTCAAATGAATAAAAATTTATTTATTTAAAAAGATTTTCACCGTAAACTAAGTAATATTATTCATTAATCATAATTTGAAATTACATGTAAAATCAGAGAAAAAACTAGAAGTTTTATACTTTAACATTACATTTGCAAAAATTTTGTGCTAAATATTTCTGGATAATTTGAGGAATTCCGTAACAATTCACGATGATTCCTCGTAAATTTTAAATCTTTAATTCTATACGAAATATCCCGCAAAGCATCCAGAAATTTTCAGCATAAAGTGAATGCAAATGTAATGTTAAAGTAAGAACATCTGAAAAATATTATACATTTTTCCACGAAATCCAGCGAGCCATTTTAATCAGACTAAAAGTAACATTTTTCAACAGATGAACAGTATTAAGTCTGCTGCTTCATTAAAAACGAATAGACCACTGCAATCATTGTAATTGCACTTTCAAAACCAAACAGATTTCGTAATTTTTATCTTCACTTTTACACGAATTATCGCAAGAAACATTATCCTCTTATCTTTTCGCTCGCATGCTCGAGCACCCCGATTATCGTTAAAAAAAAAATATACCCGTTTCCAAAATTTATGAAATTCTTAATAACCTTCCTAGAACAGCCAGCGCAAACGTGACTCCGCGCTCCGCTCGTCAATTTACGATTCGATCCAGCCAATTTCTCCGGCGCGCGCCGAGACCGAGCGAAAGCACGAGCGAATAACGAACGCGTCGCTCTTCCTCTCGCGAGAATGAATTCGCAATTCGGCGAAGGGACGCGTCGTTATCCCTCCCCCGCTGAGTCCGCCGCGCGTTTTTAATGGAGGATCGCGCGCGTGGCGCTCGCAAAAAGCCCCGACGGGCGGACAAAAAAAATATTTCCCCTTCCCCACGAGAGACGGTAAAAAACGAAAAAAAGAGCACACGTCTCGCCTCTCATTAGCTTAATGCGGGGATAGCGCACGTGCGCCTTCAGCCGAGACGTCGCGGGCGGACGGATTAAGTCTCCGCTCTTTAAACTTGTCTCGACGTTTTGCGCTTTCGACGTCGCGGTCGGGCCAATTTTTTCTTCCATATAGGGAAATATTCGGCATTTTCGCGAATATTTAATCGCGCGCGAGGTCAGTTTCGATACCCGATATCTCTCGTTAAAATATGCAATTATTTGTCGGTCACATTGAAAATGCAAATTCAAAGTGAGTATTTAATGTGAGACTTTACGAGGGGGTCTACTAACGGAATGTACAAGTCATTAGTCGGATAATTATTATTATTATTATCATTATTATACGCCGCTAGCGATATAATACCGTCGGATTTTTAAAATTTACAAATCGACCGAAAATTCTTCGACGATATAAAATGCAAGAATTCATAGATTCTGATATAATTATCATACGCGTAATTAAAAACAGCTTTTAAAATAGCGCTACCATCTAATCTAACACATCTAACAGGGTAGGTACATCTAACTAATTAATTAAAATACCCATCTTTTATTTTACTTTATTTTATTTTATTTAATCGTTGGTTTTTTAAGAATCCCGAGAATTCGATGCGCGTGAGCTAAATTAAAGCGCGCGTGAAACTCATAAATCAATGGAGCGCCCGCGAAATGAACCGTTTACCGCGGGCGCGAGTTTGCCGCAACGACGAGTGAATTTTCGTGTTTGCACGCGTGACAAGGACCAGCTCGTCCGTGAGAAACGAAACGCTTCTCTTAATCGAATACCGTTTGTTTTTAATTTTTCAACCCAGTCAAAATGACAGAATAAATTTGAATTAATTCGAATTAATTTCATTTAGTTCACTGCATTGCAACTTCTTTCTGTTTGTTTGTTTGTTTGTTTGCACGTCGAAACTACACGACTTTCAATTTGACTGGAATTAGAAGGAAAAAAATGTTAAATTAATAAGAATTATTTAGACTGTGAGTAATAAAAATGGATATATTTTCTTATGAAGAAATGATGAGGCCAATAGTGAAGTCATGTAGGAATATGAAAGATCAGAAATGTAGAAGAAAAAGAAATAATAATTTTTTTTTATACACGAACTAAAGTAATGTTTACATTAATTACACTACAATTATGCAGTATAGATACCAATATTCGTTACATATAGGTACAAGTAATTCAATTTATTTAATACATCGAAAATATCATATGAAATAAATTAATTTAAAAAAGCTGAACAGCAAGATTCCACAGCAAGACGGATAGCAATAAAAAGCACACAACTGCAATAGAAGAGTCCGAGCGAAGGGTATTTCGACTGCATCGATATTTCTCTCGGCAGAAGGGAGAACTACTCGAGGAGTAAAAAAAAACTCACAGGAGAGAATAGAGCCGCCGAGACAGAGGGCCGAGAAATAATGCGAAGAGACGCGAGAGCGCATAGTTCGAGAGCTATTTTAATAAAGCTCGTCGCAAAAATCGAAGAGTAGAGACGCACCCTCCGTTCCGGGATCTTCGAGCTCGCGCACATATCATGTATATATCATGTATATATAGATATTATCTACCGTCTATATAGATATATACGTAGATATCATGCGGGGAAGTGAATTTGGGCGAGCGATAAACGCGGGACTCGATGAAACGTGAATTTTTTATGCTGTTTTCGCGTCGATGCTCTTTTCGGAGTTGAGCGGCGCCACTTGCTTGACCGCCAGTTTTTTGAGGCGCGAGAGCTTGACTCTGTATATACCTATGGTTGCGTTGCGCGTGCGTTCCTCTCATTGTCTCTCGGTATGCTTGCTGGAGAGCACTCGTTTAATTGACGTTATTTTGCATGCATAACGATCGTATTATTTGGAAAATTGTTAAAAAGATTTTTGTTTTATTTATTTAGCATAGAAATTTAATTCATTTTATGTATTTTCAAAATTTCATTTTAATTTTACAGTGTTAAATTAAAAAAAAAAATTATTCTTAATATTTCATTTTTAAATTACTTTGTTAATTAGCATTTTTGTTTCGTGTATGAAATTTCAAACGGATTTGAAACTTTGACGTTTTACCTTCCAGCACATAATTGAAGCTCGTAACTTTAAGTATAATATAACTGGTTCCTGTAACTTTCCATATATAAAATTGTACATTTTATTTAAAAAAGAAAAAAAAAGAATTTATTAAAACAATTTCGCTGTATTATAGTTAGGAAGGAAGGTATTAAAGACTATAAAAAAGCAGTTCTTTCAATTTTTGTTACATCATCTGTAAATAATTCTTTACTTTTTTTTTTATTTTTAATATTTCGTTGCTGCTTATTTTTTAAATTTGATTTTCCCAAGTTACTTTTATTAATTTTATTCGGATACTATATAAATTAGTTAAAGCTTTTTAAAAAAAAATCTAAAAGAAATTTATTTTGTTTAAAATTACAGAAAAATATTTTTCTAAGCTTTTATAGTACACTGAAAAAAAATTTGGTAATTTTAAATAAATATTTCGTTGAATAGTACTTGTTAAATATTTCTTTAAAT
>JAWWEP010038488.1:2251-12791 GCA_035582995.1 Sycophila quercilanae | reverse complement strand
ATTAAATTTTACTAAATTTACAGTAAAATTTGCTATTCATTATCGCAATTTTTTTGATAGTTCCAGTTTGTCCTCGCGTTAGGTAAAACTATAGTAATTTTTAATGGAATATTTTTCTCCGTGTTTAATTACTTACTATAGCTGGCCCTTCATTGCTGTAAAATAACAAATTAGAACATTTTATAGAACATGATAAGTTAAGAAATTAAAATAATATATCAACTCAAAATTTTACTGCGAAAGAGTGTAACGATCAGGTTTTAAAGTCACCAATAGCCGCGATATTTGTTTATTATGCAACATCCTTCTGAAAAATCTGTAGAAATATCTGAAAATTTTTATGTAGTTTGTTTTTCTGAATTTTACATTTTACATGCAATAAATTGCACTAATCATGGGTGTCAATGTTCAATCACTAAATTGATAAATCGACATCAGTTTAACATAAATTTATTAAATACATCGCTTTAGAACCTGTGTGCACCAGTCCAATAAATGATTATGAGAAAAATTGATTTTCAAACTAATCAATTTCTTGCAGTTTCGTGATTTTGTAAAATAGAGGTTTTAAAATTATTTAATTCCTCCAAAATGATGTAATTATTTCGCAGCGCAAAATTTCCCCTTTACATTGAACGATCGCGGCAACGAAATCATCAATTATAGAATAAAAACTCATTTGAGCAGCATACAACAGCAAAGCGTCAATAATTACTCGCGAGATGACCGCCGATGAAGATTGATCATCGTTTCATCGCAGAAAAGTCAGTCACCCGATCGAACGTCTATATATCCTCAAAATTCGCTGACAGCTGAACTCATTCACGACTTTAACCTGCTTTTCATAAGCCACTACTCTGCCATTTTTTCCGCTTCACATCGATCAAATTTTTTTTTTCCCCCCTCCAATCGTTAATCAGTCCGTAAACTCGCGTTAGCCCATTAGCTATCAAACTCGACATCTGCAAACAATTAAACGACGAATAAGAGAAAAGGGAACGGCGAATGAATTATTCATCCTTTTACGCCGAACTTTCATCAAATTCCGCGATTACAGTCGTCAATTATCCGCGGAGGACCGCGCGGCCTCACGAACGGACATTCCCCGGCGGAGAATCGTTATACCTCGGACACATCAGCGTCGCGATGCGGTCGTACAGCGCATTGACAGCTGATATACACGCGGAGGTATATACTCCGAGACAACGCCTCGGCGAGCGTGTAATTGCATTCAGAGGCGTTATTCTGACGTCTCGGACAACACTCCGCGCCACTACCTGTTTTCCCGCTGTGCGCGCGGCGCAGTCTCATTTAGCCGTTAGCCGCTAACAATGAGACCTTTTCGAGCGGCCGTGCTCGCCGGTAGTTAAGGCTCTCTCCCAGGAACTTTGCATTTTTTTTTTATTTTTTTCGCGCCTTGCGATGCTTTTTATTCGGGGTCTCTTGAAAGGATGAGACTCTCGTAATGAAGACACGCGCACGTGCGGTTCGCCTGTCACTTTCGGCGAAGTTATATTGTTCGATGGGTGAATTTTTTTGTTTATGTTGCTTCGATTTTTTAAAAATTTGAATCTACTCGTGAGATTTGCTATTTTCAAGGAATTTTTTTTTAAGGTGAATATTGTAATTCTTTTTAAAGAGGTAAATGGTTTGAGCTTCAATCGATGATATATTTTAATTATTGAAACTAGATATAATAAATCAGAATGACTTTTGTCGAGAAAATAATTTAATGTTTATGTAATTGATTATGTAATTGATAGAAAAACCTTTTATATGCTGACGTCATTCAACCGGATATTTACACTTATAATCAATCAAATTGTTACACTTTAACAGATGATACTTTTGTTTCAGATTTTTGTATGATAATTTTATTTTACTCGTCAACTTAAAATTGATAAATTTGTGGATAATAATTATTTTCTAAATTATCATTTTTTCGTAGCTGTAGTTGGCCGAATTATTACCATCTCTACATATCTTTTTGAATATTGTTTTTATTTTTTTTTGTTTTCAGTCATTTGATACACTTAATTAAACAATATATGTCAATTCCACATCCCCTGACTACCTCAATATTTTCCGTCATCTCCCTACCACCATGAGAATGACAAAAAAAAAAAAAAAAAATTACATAAAAACCTTTTAAATGCTAACGTCATTCAATCGGACATTTATACTCATAATCAATCAAATTGTTACCTCAACAGATGATATACTTTTATTTCATATTTTTGTATGACAATTTTATTTTACTCGTAATCTTTAAAATGGTAAATTGATGGAGAATAATTATTTCCTGAATTGTCATCTTTTTGAAGCCGTGTATATTAGACCGACTTTTTACCATATCTACACATATCTTTTCAAATATTGTCATTAATTTTATTTTCAGTCATTTGATACACTTAATTAAACACAAAATGTCAATTCCGCATCCCCTGGCTACCTCAATATTTTCCGTCATCCCGCTATCACCATAAGACGGACAAAATAAAAAAAAAGAAAAAGAAAAAGAAACGAAACCGACCTTATTTGAATAATACCGTTTTCTCCTACAAAAAACTCGTAACTATAACGGCCTCAAAATCCAATTAAGTCCATAATGCCGCGGTATATCAAGCTCGCGCACGACATCCTCGCTCGCTACAGCAGGATATACCGGGCAGCCGCTCTCACGATGCGTCAAAAGAGCCTCCGAACGATCTGCCATCGACGAGCGTCGGCTTATTTATTTTTTTCCTCCCGGCCGTCTGATCCACTCGTAATTCCGGGCGACAGAAAAATAATCATTCCCATTCTCCGGGGACCGAGATCGGGAATAAATTACGATGGGGAAAGATCTTAATCATCGTTTTTGATACGCCCGCGCGTACCTACACACACCCATACAGTCACAGAAACATAAAGATCAGCGTCGCCAGGGCGACTTTCTTTTCCTCGATTCGTATTCATACCGGCAACGGTGCGCCTCGTTCGCTGCAAGCACTCGAGAAAGAAGCTGCGAGAGAAGTGCACGTAATAAATTCCTCGAAGGGGTATACCGGGATGCGAGCGGTTTTATTGACCCTGATAAGCGGAGGAATCCCCTTTTCTTTTTTTTCTTTTTTTTAGAGTCATCGAGTGCGGCGGGTACTTAGGCGAGTGAAAAATTCGCTTTTTTTTTCCTTGTTGATATAATTTTGTACCGTCATTTTTTTTTAAGGAAGTGCGTTCAAGCTCTGCACGGTGCCAGTTTTTTTTTTTATTTGTTTCGCGGCTCGAATGATTGTTGTTACCGCGAGCGATTATCTTTTGATGTATGAAGTCTCGTTTGGGTGTAAAATGCTCTGGAGATCATTTGCAGTGCGATGCTTCGTGAATACGCGGCTTACTGGTGTGATTATTTTCTCCTGATCTAAATTAAAATACGTTTCTTCTGAATTTCTTTTTTGTTAACGTCATTTTTCGCGGTATCTTTGATTCATGCAGGTGCAGAGACAAACGCGTATATATTACCCGAGTTATAATTATTTTAACATTTACACTTTGATCGGTACAATAAAAAAGAAAACAAATCTTAACAATTTATTTGTTTATCCCTCCACAGTTAATTGAAAAATATGTAAATTTATTTAATTAATATAAGTAACTCAATTATCATTATTTAAGCGACACGTGACATAATCAGATTAAAGTTTAATTAATAAGATACGAAGTGCGACATGGAAATCCTAATTTAAACATCAAACCATCGTATTTATATCAGAACGATTTTTTTTTCTCGTACCTCAATAAATACAAATAGAACATCAAACTATCAGTCAGTCCCGCGCAAAAAAAATCTGTCATTCATGATACATTAGCTCTCGAGTAATTAGCTCGAGCGTTAAAGATCACTTGCCCGATAAAAAGGTGTATTAGTCGAACACCTTTAAAAAACGCAGGGCAAAAAAAAGGTCGAATTTCGCCAAAGCCCCCCGCGCAAGAAATTAATTCCATTTAACGAGTGACTTAAGACTCACACGAAAACTTACCTATCGTGTCTATCCATCTCCGGCGTATCTTTCTCTCTCTCTTTTTTTCGAATCCATTTAAATTCCAGCGTCCACCCGGAGCGGACAGTGGATGATGGATCTGCCCGTGGCTCCGCTGGCTGTGAGGCGCCGCGCTACAAAGTCCTGGAACGCGTGTTTTGCGTGTGCGCATATACACAGCTGTTAGTGACGCCCGCCCAGGCGCTCTTGACGTATTCTTATGAAACTGCCTTGTCTAGTTTTATCTCCGGGCTCCCTGGCTCGTGGGCAAGATCAATCTCGCGATGGATGTGCAACATTTCCCATATAACATTTTTTTTTGTTTTATCCTCGTTTTTTTTTTATAGTTTTTGTGAATTGGTAATCCTTTTTGTTTTTACATTTTTATATTTAGATTGGGTGCTTGTCGATTAGTTCTCCGGTTTGTTTTTAAAGTGTCGATTTTGAGTGGGTATATTTATGAGTTGCTAAAATTATCATCGATGGATTCTGAAGTATAACACTTGCTAAAAGAGATTGAATACATTTTTTTAACTCTTTTAAGACTTACTAACGCATTTCTAATTCGTAATTCCACAGGCAAAAAAAAATTAAATATCTTCTGTAAAGGATTTCCAGGTCAGTTTCCCTTGTCAATTGAACATTTTTTTGAAACAGTAAATTGAATTTAGTTTCAAAAAAATGTTTAGTAGATTCAAAGATATAATTTACTTGTTGGAAAATTTTTAAATAAATATTTTGTTAAATTCTCTTTAATTTTTAATAATAATTTTAGTGTGAATATTCTTTGTGTAGGTTATTTACTGTCGAATAAAAAACTGTTGCCAATTCATTGGCACGTGGCTTCCTCAAATAAAATGCACTGTTATCATTCAATAAATTTTATTTCCTTTATCTAATCAAATTATTTATCTAAAGAATTGATAAATAATACTTATAAACATCTTTTACAAATAAAAATTTAATAAAATTTAATTAATAGTGAAAAAAATATATATTACATCGACTTACACCCTGTATATTTAAAATAAAATTTCTATAATAATACAAAAACATACAAAACTTTTTTAACAATATATGTTTCGAAAATTGGCGAAAAAAAGAATAATAGTAATAAAAAAGACAACTATCGTTCAACCAATCAAAGGTGAGAAAAAAATTACGACAATGAACGCCTGTGGATTTTTTTATAGATCGAGGGATTGCTATTGCTACTTACCATCTTTAAAATAATTATTTTAAAGAATCTTAATACAATCAATCTTAAAAAAATATGCTTAAAAATTACCCTTTACTAATGATTATTCTCAAGAATTTAGATAAAGATTTTTAAGAGAAGTTAATTTTGAACTTTTATAGAATAAATTGTACTCCGACGATAACGAATTTAATTAATAAGGTACGGATCAAACCCCGACAATTACGTTGGTTCCAGCTGCATTGGCGCTACACCTAATAATCGCATTATTAATGAGTCTCGGGATAATTGAATTCCCCTGGCTGACTTACGAATACCTCGATCCGTTTCGCTTTACGTAAAAGCTGAGCTGACTGTGCACGCGTGTTTCGGATTTGCACGCGTTTTGTAATCCTTAATAGACCTAATGAGTTATTTACCCGAGGCATTGCGCTAAATTATTGTCTCGGGCGCAGAACTGAAGGCTTCGCTGAGTTTATCGATCTAATTATAATTTTTTTCCCCGCAAAATTATTTATCTTATCTGCTTATTTATTGGCTCAGCGGATATTTTGCGCGGACAAACTAAAAGAAAATGGAGAGAAAAAACAAAGAAAGGATAAAAACAATAAAGTAGCGCTCTATTATTAAACCTCCTCAGTGTTACACTTTCGAAATTGCTAACGAAGTAAAATTTTTATTTACCGCGTAATAACCGAGAAGAATTAATGGCGCATTACCGGGGACACTTTATAAACTCTCGTATACCTCGGCTCATCGTCTCGATAGAAAAAAAAAGGGAAGAGAAAGGCCAGGAGAAAAGTCAAAGTCCATTGGCTGACATCCGGCCGCGGGGATCGCATTACGGCGCGCCAGATCCTGGAATATTGCGAATCGCGGAAGGCGAACGAAAATTGCAGCGACCGCAGCCAAATCGGCATTGATTAGCCGGCCTCGATTTTATCGCGTGCGGCAATCCGATTATGATCCTGTTACGCGAGTTTTTCCCCTGCTCTCGCTCGTATATAAATAAGAAATAGATCGTCCGGCGCGTGTCATCAAGTTGACGAAAAAAATCGACGCGTCTCGAGCGAAGAAGTGACATGAAGCGAAGTCAAGTGGACTTTCGCGTATATACGATATAAATCGTCCGACGGGCGGTGTCATCAAATTTGCGAAAAAAAAAGAAAGAAAAAAGAATTTCGAACTGAAGTAAAACTGGACGTTGGAGCATAACTGTACCGAGCGAGAACGTCCCGGCTTTACGAGCGGCACTCGCGGCGAATCGGCAATCCAGAAAGGATGGTGTTTACACGGCGTGTCGCGTGAAAAAAGGGAAGAAGTGATTTTTTTGAAGGGAAATTGTACGTGACACGCCGAGTAAACGGTTAATTATCGAAAAGAGTCGTCGGCGAGGTTATCAAAAGTGAGAGAATCTCTCGCCTTGTTGGTATTAACGATGAAAAGGGGGACTCTTAATAGCGTCGTTAGACGATTCCTGTTTTCGCTCTCGGCGGATCATCAATCTTGGTGCTTGTAATATCGGAAATTTAGCGGGACATATTTACAGATAACGTATATTTCTTGATAGAATATATCTAAGGTTCTTCCCCTGGAGCCTTACTAAAGAGCCAATTAGTCCTTAACTTGTTCAAGATGGGTTTTTACAGAATCAACGCTATCTTCCAAGTAGACCGCGTAACGGCATTCGAGTGACACATGTTCATATGGATTATACCTCAGTTAACAAAAAGTCTAAGTGACCACTGTTAATTGAGGTCTTAATATATTATATCATCTTATGTTATATAAATATCCAAATTCTTTTCGTAAGTTTTCACATTATTTGTCTTGATATACCGAAAGAATTTTTGATTCATTTTACAATTCATCATTCCATTTGTTTAATGAATAATAAATAAACTGATAGTTAATAAAAAAATTTAGTAATATTTAATTATATATAATTGAATATACGAGTATACTCGTATAAATAATTTAAAAATGGTAATCGACATCTTTAAATTTGTAAAAGGGAAAACAATTAAGAAAAATCTTTTGATAATAGGAGTTATTCTATAACGTTAATTAAAATTTTATTATTTGCCTACGATCATTTTGAATTTTATATCTTCAGTTGAAAGATAAAAGCTTAAGAGCTTTAACGGGCTTTAAAACCCTTTAAAGCTTTAAATTACAATAAGTTACAACAAATATAATATAAAAATATAAACATATGATGCAATAAAAATTAAACAAAAAACACTTCAACATTCAATTGAGAATTATTTCATTTAAATGCCTCAATAATTGTAGTAATATTTGTTGCTGAGTTGGGTACGTATTCCAACATTTCCGGAGTCTGTTAAACGTAAAATAAAAACCGATATTAAAATTTAGTTTTAAGATTAACAGTAGTTTATTAGTGTATTTAAATATTTAAATAAATAAATAAACAAATAAAATTTAAACAAAATTCTTGAAGCGGACGATATAAGAACCAAGCTTTATAAGTAGTATTTCTTAATGGAAATAAAATAAATAATGAACTATTGTTCAAACTGCACACTACCTTATTTATTAAACATGAGTAGACAGCCGTGATAATAGAGAAGTGACTTTTAAATGTCGAAATTACTATCAGCGTAATTATGGTTAAATCGGTGCAACGGCCAATAAATTTTGAATTAAATAAATCTTAAAAATTTATGTACATTGAGCCTTTCCACGTACAAATTGAACACGAGTAATACATACACATATAAAAGAAAATAAATAAAAAAAAAATATAAGTAACATACCCGGAAACAAAAATTTTCCTTATCAGAACTACACTCGTAGCACAACGGGAATTCCTCCCTGCGGGAACGCGGCCGGACTTATGGCGCGCGACGAGCAGCCGCATTGAATAGCCCCCCGCGCGCGTACACGTGTATAATACCTCCTCGCGTTACGGCCGCGCCGCATTCCCGTCAGCGCAATTTTTTTCCCCCCGCGGAATTCCGTCCTTGCGAATGTCGTTCGCCGGAGAAAATCGGCGCGCCCACGCGGGCCGCGTTGTTGTGCAAGGGGCCTACGCGAAAGGGTAGGTCGCGGGGCCCCGGGATTGTTGCTGCGGGGCCGCGAACGCGTCGTGATTTACGCGCGGCCTCCACAATGTCTCTGCCGCGGCTGATTACGTGACTTTGGGTCAAGCCGCGCGCGCTCGCGTGAGAGCCGGCTTTTATGATATTTCGAATCGCCGAGCGCTTTTTACGACGCCCCGGAATCTCGTTATTCTCGTCCGATCGGTTTTATCATAATGGGCTTAGGAGATCGCGAGGGGGGAGCACCTTTTTTTTTCGTTTTTTTTCTTTTTTTAATGGGCGAATTTCGCAGGTGAAAGGTCCGGGTTTGGGTTGCGAGAGAGGCGCTCTGATTGGTATTGCGCGGCTGGTGTCAATTAAATGCGCGATTATTGATTTAGATCGCAGCGGTAGGTGACGGAGAGAGAGAGAAAAAAAAGTGGAAGCGTGGCGCGGAAATTTAGGTGTCGATATTATTGGAAGGATCGAGCCGCCGTGGCTTATTTTATTCGCTATAAAATGTTTTCTGTTTTAAAGCTGTACTATTGTCGCCGAGGTGAACTATAAATTTGCGGTTTTACTGCGCGACTTTTGCAAATTAACGGGATTTCTTTTTTTTTTTTAATAAGAACGATTTTTGCATTCACGAGCGACGTTTATTTTCAACAATTCGGTACACTTAGTTGAGATTGAAAATTTAATTTGCACTGTTAATCTCAGCGCACGCGGATATAACTGTTAAATAAATTAAGCGTATACATAAAAAAATACTACGGTACAACAAAGTTAAATAAAAATAAATAAAAGGAGGCTATTTGATTAAAAAAAAAGAAAAAAGAATTTTTAAACACACCAGATTTAATTAAAACCACTTCGTTTTTTCCTCGAGTTGAAAGATGCACGTGTCCAGCGCCATTTAAAATTAACCCTCGACACTTTTTCCTCCTCAAAGTTACAAAACTATTGCGTAATACGAGTAAAGGTGACTACTTTACTGCCAGTCGCAAGGAGTCGTGTCAGATATGCAAATGTCCGCGGGGCACACACCACGGCGACCGATGTTTCCTCCCGACACTTTTTTTTTCGACGGGGTTCTCGTTTAAACTCGGTCGCTCGGGTCTCTCGAACCTTTTTTTTTTCTCTCCGCGCCGGCAAATCCAGTTCCGTCAGAATTTAGGGAAAAAGCCTCCGCGGAGATTTAAACTGCCGCACCTGACGCTTTTAATGAACTCGCGCGGCCGCGAGTATATTAAATTAAACGCTTTAAGGAGGGGAAAAAAAAGAAAAGAAAAAAAAAATAATCACTTACATAATCCCGCGTGTATGACAATATAATTAAAATCACCGACGGCCGAGCCCGATTTGTTTCAATTTATCAGCCGTAAATTTCTCTAAGACGCAAATTAGATGCAGATTTCGCGCGGCCGGGGCGCCGAGTCGAAAAAGCAAGAATAAAAGCTAACAGGTTTTCCGTTTCTCACTGGGAAAGAGAGAGAGAAAGATGGAGAGAGAGAGAGAGAGAGAGAGATGGAGATCAGCGTACAGTGGGGGCAGATAAGTCGAAGTGGCAAATTGCTCGCTCCGTCATTTCGCGAATTAATTAAGGGCTGCGCGCGCCGCTGCCAACTTAGCGTCCGGGGCGAGACCTCAACCCGCAGCTCACGGACGCCACTCACCCACGTGTAATTTGCATGATGCAGCGACGTGGGCGATCGCGACCCTTTCTCGCGCTTTTTTTTTTTTTATTATACTTCCGCAGGCCTCCGCGCCCTTTATTGAATCTGAAGTCTCGTTCGGACCCAAGGTCTTTGGCTTCTTCGCTACAGCGGCGGATTAATACCGAACAATATGTTGCTTGGCTTTATTTTTTAGATTTGTATATACTGATTGTTGTTGTGACTGGATGGATATCCGCTTTATTAGGTATCAGTACTTTTAAAAGCTTTCTCGTCGAAAAAGCTTTGGATCCGCAAAATTGTTTGATCGTCAGTCTTCAGATTTTAATGTAAAATTATTATATCTGACATCTGACATAAAAAAAGTTTTTTTAATTATTTACTTAAGATTCATACATTTTTATAAGGTTTTTATACATTTTTTTACCAAAGAAATTTTGTTTATTGTCAAATGTCGACTAAAAACTAATTTCAAAATTAATGAGGTTTTATTTTCATTAGTATTGATCTTCAAGCTATTTTATTGTTTTTTGAAATTTTCAATTAATCACTATTATACTATAAGATGAAATCAGAAGTAAACAAATCAAAGATAGCTAATTG
>JAWWEP010038468.1:0-12795 GCA_035582995.1 Sycophila quercilanae | reverse complement strand
ACACACACACACACACACACACACACACACACACACACACACACACACACACACACACACACACACACACACAAGTAAACCCTCCGTAATATCGTTCGCCAAGAAAGAATTTACGGTATCGTCAACATCAGCGAGATTATTTTCTTATCTCAATAAATTGAGAGGTCAAGGGCCGTGCCTGCAACGCGAGCTCCGCACGCATCTCTCCGGCATAAATTATACACGCCGCAGGCGGCATTCAGAGCGAGACTTCTGCGAAACTGGTGCTCATCGGATGATCGATGATTAGTCTTATCGAATGGATTCCCGATCGATGAGGACCCGGAGCACATATATTATAGCCAGCGTAAAGTCCCCCCTCCCTCGATACTCTGCGCCGTCTGCGTTTGCATAGCCTACGTGTGCCCGCACCGCAATGGCACTTGGCATATCAATAAGCCGCATCAAGACCCGGGAACCCTCGATACGCGTTTCCGCGTGCACCGGAAATGCACGCCTGAACTAATGTCGCGCGGCGCCGCGACGATTCCGATTGTTTTTCCTTCTCGTGCGGGACGTGCGCATCGCCATTCCGCGCGCGATGCATCTGATTTGGATTTTTATTTTATGCGCGATAGCTGCTTTGGATGCGGAAATGTTCTGATTGATACGAGTCGAGAGAAAATTTAATCTTCATTAAATAATTCAGACTGATATAATATAATTACCGTGGCTATTCGCGGTTAATATCCGGCGTTTTTCATTATTATTATTATTATTATTATTATTATTATTATTATTATTATTTAATCAATTTATCAGTTAAAAAGGTAATAATTTTAAATCAAGTGGATTCAATATTTTTTAAAATTAATGTGCCAATTTTAATGTACGTTGAGATCGCGTTTCCGAAATATCCAGAAATAGCACGAAAAAAATAGCAACAAAATCAATCTCAAAATTTGGAGTTCCTTTCAAAGTATATTTACCAGAAATGTAGCAAAAATATTAAAGTTGTGCACTTTTTTCTAACACAATTTGGATGTCGCAGGAAAAATAAAATTTTATTTTATTAACTACGGCTCGTGGAGTATCAATTACCAGTTTTCATTATATTAATTTTTTCCTTTTTTAATTCGATAATTATAACGAATATATCGCATATTAAAAAAGTGCTGTGACGACGTCACGTTTGTCGCAGCTATATCTCTGTTAATAATTGTCAAATTACAAAAAGATTACGGATGTAATGGAATTGTTTATACAAAATGTTAATTCTGCTACGAAATTTTCATATAAAATGTTAAGCTGTTTATATTTCATATAAAATGTTAAGCTGTTCTGCAACTTCACAGCTTCGTTCTTATTTTCTACCGGCATTTAGTATTCGATTCCATTTTATAGAATATAATCCTCTTGATATTTCGAAAGCGTACTTTTACGTGCATAATTATATTTTATGTCTAACATAAAGTAAATCGTGTCCGAAACAGATTGTAATAAATAATTTACTCAGACTTTGAATCAATATAGTCATACGCAGCACATAAAGTATAAATTAAGAAAATTCAATAGCTATATAAGTATTCTACAAACTGCCTCGTAAATTGCAATAAAAGTGTTCGTAATAACCCTCTTAAATCATACAAATACAACAACCGCATAATTTCACGCGCAATGCCCCGTAATTCCGTTCCATCCTCGCGTCAAATTTCGCATTCCAGGGGTTCTGTAATGGTACATACTGGCCGTCATCGTCTCGAGAAAAAAAAAATCTCAATACCAAACTAAATTTCCGGCGCTTTATACTCTCTAAAGTTGAATTAGTGAATTCCACTATATATTAGTGAAATTTGCTCCTCTAATCTCGAAATAGTGGAGCAAATTTCACTAATATTTAGTGGAATTCACTAATTTTTAGTGGTTTTTCACTAATTCAACTTTAGAGGGTACGAACCGAGAATTAAATCAGCTCCTCTTCTTTTTTACGCTCTACTCCCCCTTCTCCTCCTCCGCTTTTTTTTTCTTCGAACAGGGTCGAATCTGCATTTTATCGCGGCCGGTTATGCGGTCGCGCGGCACCGGCATTATTCGCGGCCGCACACAAATCGCCCGCTTTATTGGCGCTGACTCACCCGCGATCCCCGCGGGCAAGGTGCTCGAGTGTCGCACTTTCGACCCGAGTTCACGTATCCCTTCCCCCGCCCCCTGCCATTATCGGGATGCGCGTGTCACTTTCGCACTTTCGCTGCAGGGGTGCCAGTCCTAAAGCTTGCTCCGAGGGTATAACAAAGGGTGCATCGCATATTTGTTTTTCTATGCTCTGCATATACGTTTTTTTTTATTATTGCCTAGACGAGCTTTTCGTATTTATATAGTTTGGTTTTTGACCAATAGATCGAAAATATTGCTATTTGTACTGTCGCGCGCGCGGAGCTGACGGCACTCATTTAAAATTCTGCAATATCGGATTTTGCATGTATTTTCTCATCCGCCTCATCGCCTCATCCAAGGTTTACGTAATATCGGATGTACGGATTTTTTTTTAGTGTTTGTTTTTGCGCAAAGCTTCGTCCGTAATCGATAAATTCATCCATTATATTTTTTCTTGTCAGAACCCAGATGTTGCCAACAGTAATTTTGTTAGGAATTCACTTTAAAAAAAATCGTAGAATATAGTAGTACTTCTATTGAGTAGAAAAAAAGGTTTTGCACTCTCGTAGAGAAAAGAAAAACATTATTAGAATATTCAATTTATAACAGTTCCAAGAATAACTGGGCTACTTTTGAGCGAAGCGTTAGCTTAAGGCACTTGGGGTGAAAAAATCAAAAGCAATAATAATTCAAAGTTTTAACTCGGAGAAACAGCGAACGAATAGGTCGTGAAAAGGTAAATTTGCTCTTCGCGAAATTACCGGTATGAGTTGACGGATGAAAATCCACGTATATAGCTGCGGGAGTAATGTGGGTTTAACGCATGGAAATGTCGATATTTTACTTCCCCTTAAACTTCAAGGAGACGCTCTCAGGCGCTCTTTCGCATTAACGGAGCGAAGCGCAAGTGAAATCGTAAAAGAATACGCCCCTCCCGCCGATTCCGCTATTGTTACCTTTATCTGTCGACTTTTTCGTTCCTATGAATAATGGAACTTCTTCAGCAGTTTTGTCCTTCGTAAAACAATGAAAATTTACGTTCAAATGTCACTTTAACGCCTGTCTAGTGTAAGTTACTTATGAATTTTTTTTAATTTTTTTTTTGTTTACACATTTTTATTACTTTGGCCTGATAAAACATTAATTTTAAACAATATATCGTCAGTTAAAATGGTTATAAATCTGGTATTTAAATTTGTTTTTATAAATAATTTTCTTGTTATACTTATACTCTCATCAATTTTTACGTAATCTGCAGCTCAACCTTTTCTAAACCTTTGCACCTACGCTTAAAAAGTTTGTTTTATATGTCATATTATACTAAAGCTATTTCTTTACATTTCTTTTAATTGGGTTTGTTACGTCATGTTTTAAAAGTCTAATTAAAGTTGAAAAGTGTAATTTTTTTATGTACTTGCTATAGAAAACATGCATAAAGAAAAGAAAATAAATTTATTTTCCGTGGCGAACAGCGTCAGTCTAACATGACACCCCACAAAATATTTTAATCTTATACATACAAGAGAAAAGACTGAAAATTGCGAACTGTAGGTTATGGAAAAAGGAAGTCTTCGACAACTGGTACCTCAGACTCCAGATTAAATTGCAACTCTACGTGAATAAAAATTTATAGAAAACGTTTTATTGTAAAAATTTCATTTTGCAAATAATATATTAATTTAAAAAATGGTTGTAAATATAATACTCTCTTTGATTAACAGAAAACTGATACTTTCACATAAAGAAGACAATTTGAGCTCCACTATTAGAGTTTGAATGTATATTTGAATTCTAAATGAAAGTACATATTTAATAACAGTAATCTATAGCTCAACATATTGGGCTGCATTCTACAGTTATAACCATTTTAATCGACGTTAGTTAAACTTACATAATACATGGAGAAGAATTCTTGACTAAACAATGCAATATTCATAGATCAACACTATTGGAAAATTTAGAATAATTTCATTCAAAATTTACTGTAAACGAATAACTAATAACTTAATAATTTCTCTATAATATCAGTCTGTGAGGACGTTAAAATTGATTATAACAATTTTTAGTAGAAAATTTTTCTCCGAATATATAGATATCCGAAATGGATAACGAAGAGATTAAAGATTAAGCTTACCAAAAGTTACCGGCAAAACGATCAGCTGGCATACTTACATCAAAGTCGTCGTTGCACTTGACGAGGTCCATGGGGTAGCCTGGGTACAGCTTCAGCGTTTGCAGGATACCCTTCAAATGAACAACGATCACATAATAAGAGGCCAATTTGTACACTAAGTGCGTCATCGCCGTCTGGCGAGACAACGAGTCTCGTGAAAAGGGAGCAAGAAATAAACACACGCAGAAGGGGCCGGGAATCTCGGACTATGACTGCGCGGACGCTCGTCGATTGCTCGACGCGCGAAAATTACGCAGCGTCATGTTCCAGTGTGTCGGCCGTCGCTCCGATTCCCGCTAAGCTGTCTGCAAAAAAAAAAGGGAGAGAAAAAGGAGGCGCGAATGGAGTTTTAATAACTCCTCGATCGGCCACCGAGGCGGGGGCGTTATTTGGAGAGTTGATTGGCACTCCGGACGCGGGCGACCATTACCGGCGCTTCTTTATTGGCTGGCGCTGGCTACGAGGGTATAGTCGGTTAGGAGGTGCCGGCCGCCCGTCAAAATAGAGCCCTCTGAGCGATAAATTTTCCAGGTGGATGTTTCTCGGCTCCGTCGATTGCTCGACTTACTTTTCGTGATAGGGGAAAAATTTCAACGCCTCCCTATACCCGGCGTCGTGGGTTTCCACAATGTGGAATTTTTACGGAATAATTTCCAGAGTAAATTTGCTCTCGTGCGCTGTGCGCGATTCCGCAGAGCGGAACATTCTTCCAGAATCGCTCGTCGTTTGAAGAAATTAATGTTCTACGGTAAGATTAAGTTTTTTTTCTAAAAACAAATTTTCTGGGTTCACTTCAATTTTTATTATTTTAAGGTGTTGATTGAGAGGATTCTTGTAATTGAAATGAAAAATTATTTGAATCCACTTGTTTTGTTTTTATAAAAAAAAAAGTAGTTCTGATGTTTGATGCACCAATATGTAAGATCGATATATCCATAAAATAGTTTCCTCTTAAACCGCAGAGTTATTTTACTTTAATTTATTTTGTACAATTTTACGATCATATCCTATCTATCAGAAATGGAATTTATTCACGAGTATTTTTTAACGTTATTATAAAAATACCATTGTGTGAAAGAAAATTGATATATCCGCCATTCGTCTGATTAAATTAAAGCGTTGAAATAAAATGCAATACCGCGAAACCAAAGTGATGTTGCGGCCAATTAGCGACCATAGGTAACTATCCAATGAAATATTGATTCTGTTGTGACAATTTTATGCAGTCATAAATTGGTTTTCCAGTAACAAGATATCTAATTCGATTTCCTACTTGACAGCGTTTAAAAATTTACTCTCGCGAGAATTGCAGTTTCGTAGAAATAAATTTTGACATCAAGTTGCGGTTAATTAAAAATAAATAAATAAATCCATCAAATTCCAGTATTTCATTTTAATAATTTAATTTAATTTACTTCATGTTTTATACATATGTCACACAGCAATAGCTTAGTCTCGTCAACTAAATGGTCAATCAAAATTAAATATAGTGTTACGATTTTCGATATTTGTTCTCGTATGCTATTGCGTACCATATTAATCGTAGAAAAATATTTCCGCGGGCTATATTATGACATGACATGATGAATACATCGGATTTCGAGTTATCCTTGCAACTGAAAAAGCACACAGATGATGTGCTCTTTGACGGATTTTTTTTTCCAATATCGAGTACGAAAATTGTTTTTATTTTTTTCAAAACTTCCTACAAGGATATAAATCACGCAATTTTAACGATGTTATTCAAAAATAAAACATTGTGATGGGCGCTAAATGAAAGGGCCTTTTACAATTTTTTTCTTGAACGACCTGTAAAATTAGTCTTTTTAGATAAAAAAACAACAATAAATCATCGTTCGAATGAAGAATCCATATTTTTCAAAAATAAATATTAACAAAATGTTATCAGCTATAAAAAGGCTTAAAAACTTCGACTTTGATGACTGCATTGCGGAATAACAGGCTGTACTATTGCCTTTAAAAGTCGTCCACTGAACTCTGAAATAATAGTTGGTCGTACATCACGGTCCATTTGAAAAAACATCAAATGTAATAAATTAAATGAAAAACAAAAAGGTAATATATTTTCTAAAATAAATTCCGCACGTTTGTTGCGTATAAAACAAAACACTAACAAAGTTTAAAAGCTCAGTTAAAAAAAGTCTCGAAAAATAGAATAATCCAATGTTTGTTTTACCGAAAATCTATATAGCTCCGCGTGGCTCACGAGTCGTCGATAAATTTCACTGATCTCTCTCTCTCCCGCCGGTGCAGCGGAGGAGACGCTTTCGCCAAAAGGAAGCAGCCAAAGTCGCGATTCGCTGACTCAACGATACCCCGGCTCAATCGAACGATCGATCGATGCCTCGTGGGTTCAATTAAACCGCCGAGTCCGCGGGTTTCTTTTCCGTTCCTGCACCTTTTTTCCGCGATATTTACGGGACTTCCGGCGGAATCGCGACGTCGACGCAAAAGGATCACCCGCCGAGATTTCGCCGGATTTATCTTTGATTATGGCGACCTTTGACGCTGCTAACCCTGATGTTTTGCAGCGAGAGGGATATAAAGGATATTCCGATATACCGTTTCAGTGCGCGGCGTACTGGTATCGTCGTAAACTCGAAAATTTTTAGCAATAAAGGGTAAAAATTCAGCTTTTGACCGAATTTACAGAGGGAGTAAAAAAAATTTCCGTTTTACGCGGAACGGTGGTTATATTACGAACGATTTTCTGTAACATTTTTGCGGGCAGGGTATTTTATGAAGAAATGTAATATCCAAACGTTAATTTATTTTTCTGTTGTTAAATGAAATAAAAATTTTCGATTAAAGTAAATTTCGATTTAAATTAGTTTATTATCGAAGTAAGTCAGTCGACGACGGAGCCTAAAAAGTCCACCATAATATATAGACATAATACAACTGCAAGTCTAGTCTTTATCAATAACTATATATAGACTAAAGCAAATGCACGTAAAATCTCAAATTAAATTGTCAAGAAATATTTTTCTTCGAATATACATCTTTTTTATGAGCAGATATTTAACCCGGTACAGTTCTTTATATGGCATATAGCGGCCAACTTTTTCTAAAGCTACTTCTACTTCCCTTCGATCGAAGTTGACCCTTTATACAGATCAATTTCACGAAATTTCTGGAAATCTGCTATTTTATTTTTCATAGAAAATCCAATAGCTCGTCCAATAGCATTTTCAAGTAGTTCATTCAAAAAAGAAAGATAAAAATACTTTAATAAGCCAACTTAAGACTCCGCGAATTCGCTCATCCCCAAAAATGTATTTTAATAAAATTCAAAGCGTCAAAAAAAGAAAAAAAAAATCACCACCACGTGCTCACTGATAAAACACACAGCCCGTCGGCTATTTTTACAATGGAACTCTCAATCGGAGGCACTTATCGAGGGCCCCGCGTCTGTGCGATCGCAGAGGCCAGACGCGCGCGAAGGACGAGGCGCGACTGAGATTCCAGCGGTGCACGCGCCAGACTTGAGTAGCGCGTGCAGCGCTGCAAGATGCACACGAGGAGTGGGATGTCGGCCGATTTTTCGATGCAACTCGCCACCACCACATAATTAATCGCCATTAGCTCGTGCGCGCGTCGGGGATTTCAAGCGATCGGCGTGCGCCGAGATTCGTCATTCCCCTCGCGTCGGTCGGAATTTACTTTTTGCGCCGGGATGTTTGCTCGATGCCTTTTTCAACGGCGAATTGAACGCAATTTGCGCTTGATTGTTTTTTACGCCTCGCACAGCCTGCTGTTTATCATCCGATTGCGATTAATTATTTTTCACGCTAATTTAGAGGTGCGATTGTTTGGAATAATTGTTTATGACGTTTGTAAGAGTTTTTTTGTTTACATTGAGAGAAATATTTCAGTAAAAATTAGTATAGTACGTGTCTAAGAAAGTGTAGCAGACTGATATTCTAAAAATAGAAATCACTATACATAAAAAATCAAAAAGTATTGTAAGTTTTTAATTACATACAATACATCGTACTGTAAAGTAATAGTTATTTCTTTCAGAAAGTAAGTTGTGACTATAACTTTTAATTATTATTACACGGAGAAAAATTCTCTACTAAAAATTGTAATAGTAACTTTTTATTCCTCGCAAACAACATTACAAAAATTTATTTTCAAAATTTACTGTAAACAAATTTTGCTAGTAAATTTACAAGCAACAAAAAACAATAGTGAAATAAACAACAGTAAATTTTACAAGAAACCATTGTAGTTTTTCTAATAATCTGTTAGGATACTAAAATTGACTATTGCAATTTTCAGTAGATTATTACATTTCTCTTAGTGAATTGATTTATTTAAAATTCACGGTTTATTAAAAAAAATAAAAAACAATTTGGAAATAATTGAGGTTTTAATATTATTTACGAGTATATATAAGTTAAACCCTTTATAAAAGAAAGCACGGCAGTTTTATAGTCGTTGGTAATTACTTGGATTGCATTTCGTTGAGTTTCTTTTATTTTATTTTATTTTCTTTATTATTATTGTTCGCTTAACATTAACTTGCAGAGAGAAAATAAAATGCGAATTGTAATTAAAATTCGTTAATAATTCATTGAAGATAATATAATAAATTAGAGGATACTGCAATTTAATTTGCTCAAGCTACCAATTGAATATTATATTTAATATTATTCGTATGTAAATATTGAAACATTTAATTTAAACCAATTATTCCAGAAAGAAATTCAGTATTGCAAACGAAATAAAGTGGAACTGCTTTATACGCATTTACGCAAAAGTACTAATAAATTTATTTATTTACTTATTCATGTAATAATAAAATATAAAAATTCATATCTTCGTACAGACTTCTAAAGCAACGTAGATTATAATTCAATTCATGCTTGCTAAAAATATCAGATATATCAAGTTATCAAGTAACTTACGATAGTTTGCAGTTGTACTTTTAAAATAAAATTTTTAATATCAATATTAAATATTTTGAAAATTAAAATGCGAAGCAGGAAAATGAATAATATTATACTGATTTATGAATTTTCTCAAAAAATTGGTATCTGAATTGAAGAATTTTAAGTAAATCTAGGGCTACAAACTTGCTTTTAACATAATCATTGTTATTTTGCTTTTATAATTAACTCCTAAATCGCTATTTTGCAGAAAAAAATAATTAAAAAAAAAAATTTTCTAGTTCTACAACTGTAATTTGATTTAAATAAAAATGATTCATTACTTTATTTAATATTCTTGAACTCTCTAAAGTTGAATTAGTGAATTCCACTATATATTAGTGAAATTCACTAATTTTTAGTGGTTTTTCACTAATTCAACTTTAGAGGGAGGAGCATCATTTTTTGAGGCGATCAAAGTGGTGTAACCCGTTTGTACCTCCCGCAATTCCACTCTGTTCCTCTGATGCCTTTTTCACGGTATCCGATGTATCAATACCGCAGCTATAATTAAACGATTACAAAGAAAACATTTACGCAGCGGTAGCGGATCAATCTAACACGCAAAGTAACTTTCCCATTAAAAGCCTAAGATCCGCAAGATCCGAGAGCAGAACCTTTTTGAGGGGGCAGCCTGTGTATTTATTTAAAGAAAGTTATCTGCCCCCGAACTCAAGCAGCGCGCGCACAAGACGAAATTAATCGCAAACAACGCGAGGATAGTAACCGCCGATCCGGTGGAAATAGCAGCGCTCAATTTCCCCGCGATATCCGAGGCGCAATCGCGGACCTTCAGTCGAAGCTCCAGAAGCGCGGCTCCGTGGATTCGATAACGCGCTCTGCCTCGGGTCAATCCGTGGCAGCGACGCCCCCTTCTTAATCTGCGTTTATTTATAATCGCCGCCTGAGGGCACCTCCTCGACCCACGCATAGCCGGACATCAAAAGCACACGCGTCCGGCCGTATACTATCAATTGGTCGATCGAATGTTCCGGACGCGCGTCTGCTTTTTTCCTCGCAGCCCGCGGAGCACACAACGGCTAAACAAAAGCGCGAAACGCGCGTCATTGAACCGAGGGATGGGGGTTAAATGATGGGGTTGAAATTGAAAAAATTAGAACGGCCACCGATCCCACGATGAAAGAAATCAATCAAACACGTCTAGATATTAATCTGCTGTCGTTTTTGCGATTCTTGTGTAGGAAAGACTGATTTTTGGCCAGGTTGATTCCACTGTAAAATGTGGACGATTATCGGTTTATTATTTCGAAGGTGATGTATAATTATTTTTTCTCTCTATTTTTTTGTTTAATGTTGGACGTTTAATATTTTGTTGGAGGATATATTCTTGTTTATTTAATAAAATAAAATAAAATAAAATAAATATAACACAGAGGCTGACCTGTTCTACTTTTTTTTTATAGAAAATATAAGATTACACACTTTTACTTCGAGCCTCATAGAGAAAGCCTTGTAACAATGATAAAAATATAGTTTTTATAAAATAAGATGATGGAGAGTTTGTTTTGAGTCATTGGGAGTGCAGTATGCGCTTGTGAAGACAGCTTCATCTCTGTTAATTGTATATTCTCTTTTTCTTAAGGCTGATAAAAAATAATTGTAAAAATTTATAAATAAGATTTTTACTTTTTAAATATCATTCTTTATTTTTTTTGGCCAAATGGTATTTTTAAATTTTTTTATATTTTGTGATAATTTCAAATTCCAAAAATTTTAATAATATATAATTTTATAGACAATTTAATTAATATATGCTTAAAAAATGTAAGTCATTATTATACTTTGTTTTAAAGGAACTATGCAATCAACATTTAACAAAATATAATCATTTTTTGTAATAAAATCCGCTAAAATGTTAATTAAGTTACTTTGCGCAACTTTTGAATTCGGGTCATTTTGATAAAGGGTGCTGTATCGTAGTCTTTCATATAGAACAAGACAAAGATCTTAAAAAAGATTGTCGCTATAAAAAATTTCTTCTGCTCTGAAGTAGCATGATGTTGAAAATAGTTGAAAATAATCCAATTGACCTTCAATCTTTTTCCTTCTGGTCAATTTTCGAAAAATTATTCATTTTAATCAAGATAAAAAATCATTACCACTAAAAAATGTGCTAATTATGTCAAAAGCAGTATATACGTTGATTCGAGACTATCTCTATATAAGCAGCATCAATAAAAGACAATTTAATTCATAGTTATTTTCCCTGCAAACGGATGATTATGCAGTTTGCAAATGTAAAAATCGAGGAATATAAAAGTAAACCCAAACTTTCAAATTAAAAACTTGGAAAAGTGTCTCCCGCAAAGTGTCACTTAATAATCTCCAACTGTGAACTTGGCGCGCGAAAAAAAAACATCGCGAGGGCAAACAAAGCGCAGTGAAACCGAAGGAAAAAAATGGCATTCTTCGTAGGGCTCCATTCAGAGTTTCCGCTCTTCTCGACAAAAAAAAAATTCCCACTCAAACACTTGCAGCAGTGCGAACACTTCGAACGTCGAGGGACGGCCTCTTTTGTGCAAATCCCATGAGCGGGCGATGCGGGACGAAACCGCGTTACACGTCACCGGAGTTCGCTGTTCCGCGAGAGCTGAAAATCCATTGCCGCACTTCGTGGAAAACAAAACCGACGAAATTGGCGCGGAGAGCAGAACGGAATATTAAGATTTTGTTTGACTATTAATTTTTTAATGTATAAATTACCGCGGGGATACTCTAATTTTATATTATATTGATATAGTAGTGTACACCGGAGGAAATACTACTCGTTGCAGTGTTTTTATTTTCGATTCAAATGTTAAGCTACTTTGTTCAGAAAGTGGATTTAATTTATTTCTTTAATTATTTATTAGCATAATATGGAAATTAAGAGTCCGTACAATAATAAAATTTTAATAATAAAAGAAAATTGATTGATAACAACAGATGTAAACTGAAAAGGTACTAATTTATGTTAATTTATGTTAAATAAAAAAAAATCTTATATTGTATACTGTTTATAAATTTTATATTAAATTATAAATATATTTAAAATAAAAATTTACGTGAATATACAGTTACAATCAAGTGATGCATTTTGATCCCGCTCTTCAGTAATTTATGTAAATGTTTAATGAATTTGTTTGATTTTCTTAATTACTTGCAGATTTCAATGAATATTAAATATCGTCGCTTTGGCGGAGACGTGAGATTGTACCTCGGGCGATCAGGAAAGTTAAGCAGTTGTTGGGCGTGTACAGCAGATGAATGGGTACCCGCTGGGCGAAACTCCCTTTGATCGCTTAGCTGATGGTCACACTACAAAGTGAGAGGGAGCTATGTAGGTGACAAATTCGAGCAATCAACAATCTCCAATAACTTTGTAGCGGATTTTCCTAAAATAGGTATCACTTATTTTCACTATAGGTTTCTCTATTTTAGAATGAATGAATAAAAAAGTAGACTTAGAATTAAGATTTCCGGGACACTTGAACTAGAAGTAATTAAGGGGCGTACTACCTTTATATAAAACTA
>JAWWEP010038448.1:0-12800 GCA_035582995.1 Sycophila quercilanae | reverse complement strand
GTTGCGGCCTCGAAGGCTAGCGTCGTTCGTCCGTCCGGGACTCAGACTTGCCTCGAGGCGCTACCGCGCCTCCTGATATTGGACCAATATTAAACTAATATTGATAATTCGGTCATTTCCAATATTCGTAGACATTTTCTTAAAACATCATAAAATGGTCCACAAACACTCAATTGACATTTATAAAATGTTTTATCAAATGAAATTTATAAAAGAAAGAAGGCGACTCATCGAGTGGCGAGAACTCATTCTACATAAAATAGTTTTAACTTAAAATACGGAAGTTATTACTTCTCTCGGGGGTCCGGAGCACCGTTTTTTTTGAAATGTGCTTTTGTTCGTCCATAAAAAAGTAGAATGAAAATTTATTACACTCAAGTTTAAAAAAAAGCTTCATCTAAGCTCGATTGACTCATTTTTCCCTAGAATCCAGCTGCAGCTTTTCACGTTATCAAATTACTCGAACGAGTTCCGCTGAGTATTATAGAAAAGCTCCTCATAGTCGACACCCGAACCCCCACAACGGCAGTCGCCGTTTTCGCACGATTCGGGGAGAGGGACCCCCGGACGCTCGCCGTCGCCCCAAAAATAAACCGGCGAGTCTCGGGCACGCTCGGCTCTTCTATACGCGCTCGAGTCTTCGGAAAGCTGCGGAGGAAGGCGGCAAACCGGAGTCGGCGCATCCTGTCGAGCGAGCGCCGCGGAGGGTGCGGGGGGAGGGGGGCAATTAAGGCACACCGCTAACGAGATTAAGGCTAATTGGCCGCGGGCGGCGAACGATTGGAACCGGCTCGGGGCCGATCGCGCGGATGAAACGCCCCTGGAGACGCTCGCGTGCCGGCGTCGGGACGCGTTGCCGGCGACGCAGTGCTCGCGGCGAACGCCAGCCGAACGCATCGGCGCCGAGCTTCCAGCGGAGGTAAGTGAGCGGAGGGGATTATTTGACAGTGCTGTGGATGCATAAAAAGGATTTTTTTTTTTTTGAGCGGATCTCTCTGATTTCGTGGATACTTTGTGAAAGAGAAGAAGAGGTTTCCGTTAATTAAATAGTACTTGTTTATTGTTTTAATTTATTATTTTACCATTTTTTTTAGTTTTGTGAAAATTATGGGGTGGATGGAAATTTTAGTGATAAGTGTGCAGCTTTTACTCCTGATTTCAAGGTAAATCGTCAAATTTGCGATAAAATGTTTTAGAGTATGTAGTTTTTAGAGGTTTGCTCTTTAAATTAAAAGAGTATTTAATAGTTTTCGGAAGATTACTCTTTAAATGTGAGTGAAGGATTATTCATTAGCTTATTTGACTGAAATTTTTAGAAAAATTATGAAGTACTTTTTAATATTTCGGAATGATACGTATATATTTTATATGAGGATGTAAATATTTATTACAAATTTAACAGAAAATCATTAATTTTTTTATTACTTAAAGATAGAATTTATCGAAAAAAATAGATTTATTGTCAATTTATACAATGTTTTTGGATTCAAAATATGTAATTTTATTGTTCAAAGTTTTTTCTTCTTATACTTACATAACTTCAGAATAAATATTGAATTAAAATTTACACTTGTCCGAATAATGCTTGTATTCTATCTTACTACCGCAGTCATTTTCATAAAGACACATTCAATTAATGCGAGCCATTTAAAATGTTCTTAAATAATAACAATAGCAATTGTATTTGTTTTATTTGTAAACATATTTACGGATTCAATAATATGGATTTTGGTTGAGAATAACGAATGAATATTTGAGTTACTTTAATTTTTACTTTCAAAATTATTTTTTTTAATGGTACAACTAAAGTTCAATAATCATATGTATAACAAATTTTTAATATTTTTATAACATAAATTTTTTAGGAGAAATAACAGAAAAAATGTATGGCAGTATTAACAGTGTTCAGGATAAGCTTCAGTCGATTGTCGATGAAGCTAAACAAGCAACAGATGAGACTGCCGATTATTTTATATCCGACATACGAAAGCATTACTAGTTTTTTTAAGTATAAATGAGTCAATAAAAGTTAACTTTAAATTTTTACTTAAACGTTAACTTTAAAAAATGCATTTATTTTAACAAATTTATTAACGTAATAAAAAGATTTTTTTAGCACATTTATTATTCAAATTACCTTCATATTATTCGTATTATTCACTTACTTCGACTTCAATCGGTAAATCTTTTTTTTAATAAAAAATGAGAACTTAAATATAAGTAGATAATGAAAATTCAATTAGCAATCGATAAAGCGGACGGGGAAACATTTTTTTTGCATTCAGAAATGCGTAATGAGCGATAAGCTTGCGATTTTTTCAACTGCGCGTGAAAAGGCATTATTTACAAACAAAGTTGTCGTATTAGCACATTAAACAAGCGAAAATTGAATAAGATATTTATAAAATAAAATAGCGGGTTTTAAATGAGTCGGGAGTCGAGGATGGAAAAGACGAATGCAATATACGCTTGCGTAGTTAATAAACGATTATATCAATTACTGACAGCGAAAAAATTTTCTGAACGTCACTGATAAGATACACGTACTAAAACAATGTTGAGCTGACTTTGTTTTTACGCTAATTTTATCAAACTTATTGAACACTGTTCTAATTATAGCAAATAAGTACATTTTTGTTAAAAAATTCATTTTTATTTATATTTATTTATTCTTAATTTTAATTGTGAGAATAAAGTGATTTAGTAAAACATTTTTTTTAATTTACACTTGTTAGGTGAGAATTATTTTACTTTATAATCTTTTATTTTATCAATGAAATTGTTTATTTACTCTCTTATATTAAATTATTGAAAATCTTCTAAAATTAGTGGTAATTAGTGATTTAGATGTACTTAGAAAGTATGCACTTGTTTATTGACTGCAGTTCAAGTTTAAAGTGGTTCATTTGTACTCAATTATTTAAACAAAATCCACTATGCAGAGAAAAAAATGTATTATTAAAATTGATATCTATCTGGTAATGTGACCACAGACTGCATTTCCGCAGATAAAAATTACACAGACTAATTTTTACAACATTTTTTTCTCACGGTAGAAAATAAGTATCCGAAGAATTAATGATCTTGATTAAGTTCAGCATTTTACATCTCATCAATAAAAATTTACATACATTGTAAATTGTACAATCCTTAATTTTCCAGCAATTTTTATCTGAGAGTCCAGTCTATAGCCACGTTTTTAGACAAGACAATCATTTTTGTAAAACTTTTTTCTTAGTGTAAATAAATAGAATATATAATCAAACTACTGAAATATATAATTACACTACTAGAGCTGCTTTCAACAAGTACGCTCCGAAATTCGATACCACCGCCTTTGAATTACGACCCTTCACTCTCGCAAGCTCCCGCACGGAGAGAAAAGTTCTTGTAACTATAGTGTTTTGTAACGCAGGGACAGACTCATAGTAAAATTTACTGTAAGTTCAGCAAAATTTACTGCAAGTCTAGCAAATTTTACTAAACTTTCTAGTAAAATTTTTCATTTGTCGAATCTGTCCCTGCGTTACAAAACAGTATAGCAAATATACCAGAACTTTTTTTTCCGTGCAAAAAAAAAAAAAAACACGTCCCAGCAATGCAACCTCCAAAAGCCTATCGCCGTCTTTAACGAAGAAAAGCTCATGTCGAAAAAGCACTGCTTTAATCTACCATTTTTAAAGCACTAGGGTAAAGTAAACACTTCCAGAGCCTGCTAAACATAGTGGTACAATGTGTGGTACCCTAACTTTATCAGGTTTCGTAAGCGTTTACTCTAGTGCATTAAAAATGGAAAATTAAAATTGTCCTTTTTTGAAATGCGCTTTTCTTCGCGTTTATAGACGCGACGCTATACCGCCGCCACGCTCGGGCCGTCCGTCCACGCGGCTCTTATCGTTCGCCAGCGGCACATCTCCGACGGGCGCCTGGGCGCCCAAAAGTGGAACGTTTCCGGGCGCAAAAGTCGAAAAGCCAAGTATTATGGCGGTTCCCGCGCGCTCGCCGCGCGTGCGCCCGCCACGCGGTCCCTCCGAGGTGGGGAGCCGCCTCGTCGCGGCCGAGCGCGCCTCTTGAGTCTGGCATCGCGCCTCGCGACACGCGCATCGTGTGTGTGCACGCGCACGGCGATCCTCTATATACGAGTGCGGGCCGCGCGCGGGACTTGGCCTCGCCGGGCGTGCGTGGGCCGCCTGCCCGCGGGAGGCTGCGCTCGTGGGGCCGCGCGGCGCGCTCCACCGGACCAGCGGCGATAATATGGAGGAGGTCGAGGCGAGCCCCATCGGGAGGAGCGGGACGAGCGCCGCCGCGGCGAACGATCCGCTGGTAAGGGCCTCCCTGCAAGCGGCTGCGCGAGGCTGCGCAGGGGCCGGCGGGGGTACTGCACATCATCGTCGCAGACTATCGCGGAAAGGCGCGCGGGGATCGATGCCGCGGGCGCGCGCACCGTACGCTTTTAAGCGCACCATGTGCAGCTGATGCAACGCGGCCACGTGCGCGCGCACGAGCGCCCACGCGGCTGCGTGCGAGTATACCTTGTACGATCCGCCGGATCTCGTGCTCTTCGTCGTATTATTTCGAGGAGATTTTCCTTTTTTGTTTATTTAAAAAAGAAATTTTTTTGTTTTTATTGGGGTTTTTTTTTGTAGATCTTTCTTTTTTTTTTGTTTAGGCTGGTGCGAGGTGTGTACATGCGAGAGTGATTTGGAGCGCGATGCCACGTGTGCTTTCTGCACTGAGATAAATGTTTTATAGTAGTATGTTTAAGAGTATAACTGTATATCATACTTTATAAAAGTAAATTAACGAAGCAATTTGTTAAACAGTATGGTAACTTTTACTTTTCATTTACGACTTTGTATAACTACTTCTATACTTTCTACAAATTAAATAACAAAGCAATTTTTACTATATAAAGTAGTCATCTTTTTCTGTATTAATGTTATAGTATGTATATAGTATTACTTTATCGGACCGTATAGTAATTTTTGCTATAGAATATTTTTCTCAGTTTGTTGAGAAAATGAACATAGATAATTGTTGGGTTGCGCGAAGTTCGTATTTGGTATAGAATCAGAAGAGCCTTAGACGCTTGTCTGTCGGTACTAGGATTTTTCCACTGGCAATTTTTTTTTGCGGGAAGGCTATAGTTTTTTTTTTCTTCAAATTGCAAGGTGAACTGTGTAACCTCTACCTTGTGGCGTGAGTACTTCAGAGGCACTTCAAACAGTGATGTAACGCCTCGCGGTGATGCAGATAAACTTACTCTTGTTAAAAAGCGCGCAAAACGAAATTCTGGTGTAAACAGAATCGCTTTATCTGGGACAATTTTATTTCATGTTCGAATAAGTTTCTCGGCTGAGACCTTCAATGTTTTTTCTGCTCTATTATTTGGGCTTGAAAGTTCACCGTGGAATTTTCGAAAAGAAAAGTCCGTCGTGAATGAAAGCGTCGTACTGATGCCTGGGATATTTTTAGGCGGAAAAGAGATTGGGAAAGGGAAAGAGAGAGAGATGGATGGATATAAAAGAGCGGATAAGAGATGAGGGAGAGAAGAAGACAGAGAGAAAACCAAGCTTGAAAAAGTTTGATTAAATTTACTACGTCTCGGGAGAATGATCTACCTATAAATATGCAAGTAGTCACATGCCGGGCATACCGAGACAGGCTTGACGGACAACGCGTGCATCTACTTAAGCGTAGCGGGAGTTTTTATATTACAAAACTTTAGGGACGAACTTGCAGCTTCGTTATTTTTTGGATCAATTATTTATTTTTCAAATAATTAAATTTCAATTTAAATAAAAAAAAAATTCAATTTATATGTTTTTTTTTTTTTTTTTAATCAACTGTCTGGACATTAAAAAAATAAGAGATACGTTAGATTAGTTGTTCGTTTTGTTTAAAGATAAAAATGATATATCGATCGATTATTTTATAATATTCCTTATCAATACTTCAGAATATAATTCTAAACAGGAAATAATTATTATTAATTGAAATAATAATAACGAGAAAGTATTCTCTATCTAAAACTCGTTATACCTTGAATCTTTTTGTATACACGAATACTAATTTATGATAATCGCATAAAATTTGATGTAAATTTCAATGAATCGTTCACATTATTGTTTTTATCTTAAAGCACAAAATCCAATATCAGAACATCGATAATTTAATAATCTTATTACTGAATAAATATTTAGCCCTGTCCTAAGATTATACGTATCGACGAAAGTATAGAAAATATTTTTCCATGAAAAAACGGTCCACCGTACTCTAAGATAAGTGAATTATCTCACGATAAGAAAATCCCGCGTCGTTTATTTTTTGCGAGCCATCTTTCGTCCGACAGTGTGACATTACATTAGCGAGAAAAATCTGGTCCCACATTGTCTGGAAAATATTCCGCGTCTTGAATTTCGCGCAGGTGAAACAAAATACTGTATATCGAGGTGCACTGACGCGTTTACGCGGCTATCAGGATTCGTTTGTGCATCGAAGAGTCAAAGGTTGGACGAAACTGTGCCGCGTTATCTTCGCGAGAGTCCGGTGTGTTATCTTCGCTGCTAATTTTTGCGCACACCTTATTATATTATTTAGTATTAATGAAGAAGTGATTGTGGAATTGAGATAAAATTAAAAATTTGATTTCGCTTAACTTCTTTATCACTTTGTCTCTTTCGCAATTTTAAATTAAAGTAGTGGCTTTTCTTTTTTGCCTTTCAGCTGAATGGACTGAGAGAGGCTTCCAGGAATTCGGAAATGGACGTCGCCAAATTGCCGCCAAAGCAGCGGCGAACGCAGTGGAAACAATGGGCTGCCTGTATTTCCGGTGAGCATGAATTCAATTAGGAAATTTATATTTAACAAAAAGTTAAGCGTGATTAATCAACTTACTTTACGGAAAGAAAAGAGGAAACAATTAAATCTGGGAGTCTATTCGCATTCGGTCATTTTCAGAAAGTCGCCTTCATTATTTATAATAATTCAAAATTTTATAGAAGAAATAAATTTTCTTCAATATGAGCATGAAAGAGGCCTCTTTTTGGACTGTCTCTTTTTGCATGCAGAAGGTGAATGAAAAAATGAGCATTTCGAGTGCCTTTAAGAGGCAAAATTCAGTAATGTAAAATATAATTTACTCTTAAAGGAAAAGATGAAAAAATAAAAAAAAAATAATGAGGTATATATAACAAAGGTAAATAAAATGTTACTATTTAATAAAACTGGGCTTTAAAAATTAATAAAAATTGACATTTTTTTAAGTTATCAATGCAATTAAAATAAATTAAAAAAAGATTAACTTTTTTTTCGAAAATTTTTTGTTATTTTTAAATAAACTTTTAACTAAACCAAAAATAAAATTTTCTTTGTAAAAGGGAAATATTTTTCTAGATTAAACATTAAAAACGACATTTTTAGTGAGATTCATAATCGTAAATTTTATTTTCAAAACATTTTAATTTATCTCGGAACGGTAAAAATGGCGTGTACAAAAAATTCAGCATAAATAAAAAAAAGAACTATAACCACTTAAATAAAAAAATAAATCTTCACTTATCTTCATCAAACGTAAATTTAGACTTCCTTTTTTTAAATTATTAATACTAATTTTTAAATCCAATATTGGACCAATATTTTAGATGAATGAAAATCTAACATTGGACTAATATTGGAGATGAATGAAAATCCAACATTGGACCAATATTGGAAATGAATGAAAATCTAATATTGGACCAATATTGGAAATCAATGAAAATCCAATATTGGACCAATATTGGAAATCAATGAAAATCCAATATTGGACCAATATTGGAAATCAATATAAACCCAATATGGGACCAATACTGGAAATCAACGTAAATCCAATATTGGACCAATATTTAAGATGAATGAAAATCCAATATTGGAAGTAAATGAAAATCCAACATTGGTCCAATATTGGAGATAAATGAAAATTCAATATTGGACCAATATTGAGAATAAATGAAAATCCAAAATTGAACCAATATTGAAAAGGAATGAATCATCATCTCCTTACTACCCTAAAGTAAATCACCGAATAATATTACTTTTTCGCATCACTTTCAATCAACCAAATTGTTCAAGAAGAAAATTTCTCCAGAGGTAAGGAAACGATCTGCATTAAAAGGTAGTGCACCTCGTGAATTTAACGAGAGGCGACCGATTAAATAGTGCCGCTGAGGAATTTACGTGAGAAAAGTTACCGAGGGTAGCAATTCAACGCACGCGCTCCTGCGCAGAGGAAAAAAAAGCGGAAAGCCGCGTCGTAAATTTTTTCTCGCTATCGCGCCGACCTTACCTTCCCTTCTGCGGCGGGCGCTTTAAAAGAGGAGGCGTCCGATCTCGAGGATTGTTCGGCCGGAGGCTGAAGTGCAGCCGGTGCGCCTCGAGCTCGGCGGGCCTCTTATACCCTCGAACGCGCCTGTGACCTTAGTCTTTAATGTGAGCCCCTTCGACTCAAATGAAAAAGCTCTCGTTCTTTTTTTTTTTTATTCCCGTGGTCCGTGCACCACACCGCCTTGAGTTTCAAATGAGCTCTGGCGTCTTTGTGCCGCCGAGCTCTTCGGGTCGCTTGTTTGTTTTCGTTGAGACCAGCCCGCTTTTGAGTAAGCTCTCGGATTTTTGTGAATTAACCCTTATAAATATAAATTGCGGAGCTTTTTTTCTCAAAGAATGTTGAAGTGGGTGCGTGTCGCGATTTTTTTACGATGCGGATTGCAAGGTTTTTATGGCGCGCGGCACACTTGATCGCTGTAAAATTTTAAAGTTTCATGTAAATTAAACAGGGGGACTGCTACGAGCTTGGAATAAAGTCATGCACTTCAAGCAGACGTTGCAAATTTGTGGTATTTAAATAGAATTTTAAATTTTAAAATATTTTTTACTTGTTCTATCTTGTAGGAAGTTTTGCGGTAAATACCTGATAAAAATAAAAATTTTGTTTTCTCGATGTTTAAAAGGATTACTTGAAAACATTTTTTTAATTATGTCACTTCAGTACAAACAATGCATATTGCAGTTTAGTAAATTTTGGAATGCTCTATTAATAATTTAATTCTATACAAATTATAAGCTAATCATTTGGTATAACATGCACTTTTCTTTTCTGCTTCCATTACTTCAAAGAAAAAATTCATGAAGGAACTTCATATTCTTTGAGTTTTATTTATTTTTTTCTAAATTATATAAATTATTATTAAAAAAATGCAATTACTTTTTAATTTTTAAATTTCAGCTACGCTGTCGATGGTAGCAGCAGGTACGGTCTACGGCTGGACGACAACAATCACATCGCGACTAGAAAATGCGACTTTGCATGACGATGTACCCGTACAAATAAGTTCGGACGAGTCTTCATGGGTTATTTCTTTGACTGTGATAGGGTCAATGATAGGCCCGTTTTATGGGGCTTACGTAGCGGCATGGTAAATATCTTTTAGTTAACAGATAATTTTCTTAACTTGCTTTTTATAGTAATGTACCAAAAAGAACTTTCCCAGATAAGAATTTTTTTTTTTAATTTATTTTTTAAATTAACTAGTAAAATCCAACAAGAAGCTTCGCGCGTCTACTTTTTTTTCTATCCTATACCCGTGCACCAATCAAATCGCGTTTGAAAAAGCTTTACAACATTCTGCCATCCCTCTTTTAAGAGAGGATTTTTTTTTGTTCGAAAACTACCTTGATGAAAATGATTTGAAGAAAAATAAATTAACATTTAAATATTTGTTGGTTTCTAAATATTTGTTATTTAACTTTCAGCTGCGGCCGAAAATTATGTCTGCTAATGTCGTCGCTCTTTTACATCTTGGGCTGGTTGCTGGTGATCTTCGCCCAGAACGTCTGGTACCTGTACTTCTCCCGCATAATCATGGGCATCGGTGTAGGCATGTCCTACACAACGAACCCAATGTACGTGTCCGAGGTAGCGGACGTGAGCATCCGCGGAGCCCTGAGTACCCTCATCGCCGTGAATGTCTTCACAGGATCCCTGCTTGCCTGCAGCGTAGGTCCCTGGGCGACTTACCGCGTTCTGGGCCTGGTGCTTCTCTCCATCCCCATTCTCTTCGTGGTGACGTTCGCCTGGTTCCCCGAAACGCCCTACTACCTGGTCAGCAAGGGGAAGAACGCCGAGGCGATGCGGGCCCTGGTCTTCTTCAAGGGCATCAGTGATCCCGACGAGCTGCGCGAGGAGCTAGATTTAGTGCGCAAGAATATCGGCGAGAACAGCAACGGTGACTTCGACGAGCTCAATTTCCATTTCAGTGACTTTCTGCTGCTGATGAAGGTGAGGAATCGCCGGGCCCTCCTCATCGTCATGGGTCTGATTCTGGGCCAACAGCTGAGTGGCAATTTCAGCACGATGCAGTACCTGGAACGCATGTTCACGGACGCGAAGATAGGAATACAAGCTCACACGGCTACCATTTTCGTTCTGGCCGTGGGTTTGGTCTCCGGTGCCTTGTCCACGCTGACCGTGGAGGGTGCCGGTCGTCGACCACTGCTCATCTACTCCAGCTTTGGATGCGCGGTCACTCTTGCCACATTGGGCTCCTATCTGATGGTCAACGCCCAGGGTACTGACGTGTCCTCGGTCAACCTTTTGCCAGTCGTCGACGTCATCGTCTTCCAGGTGGTCTATCAAATTGGACTGGGCACCATGCCGAATCTTCTGATCGGAGAGCTGTTCCCCACGAATGTAAAGGGTATCGCAGGTGCCATCGTCACTGTGTTCGACGGCCTCCTCGGCTTCGTCGTCTCCAAGATGTACGAGGTAGTCTCCACCAAACTGGGATCTCACGTGACCTACCTCTTCTTTGCCGCCTCCTGCTTCGTCCTCTTCATCTTCGTTTACGGCTTCGTGCCGGAGACCAAGCGCAAGACCTTCAACGAGATCCAGGAGATCCTGGGCGAGATGAAACCTTTCAAGATGTCCACGGGCAAGTCCAAGTGCTGGCCCACCAAGAGGCCCGCCAAGATCAAGACGGAGGAGGCGTGATAATGAGCCTGCTCGGCGCTCCTGAGGACTTTGGTGTCCATCGAGAGACTTCGATTCCCGACGAGTCTCGTGAGTGAACTCGACGACAATCGAGTGTGTATCGGCTTGTAGCGCGGCGAATTGTCAATGCCATTGCTGGTCATCGTTGGTGGCCACTCGCAAGCCGCCGGCGATTCGAGGCTTACGCACAAGTGACACGTTGTGATAAACGAGTAGGTGACAGATATTTTAATCAAGAGAAATATTTTTTTAATCTATACAATTGTCGTTGGACGGGCCGAGTGAATATGTAAGTGTGATTCGTTTATAAAGACACCGGGATGGTGCTCTTGTTCTTGCGATCGTTCGCGTCGAAGGATGCAACTCCTTGAAGATTATATAGAAGAGAGAAAACGTAGAACTGGAAATAAGACGAGCGGTTACTTGCATCTGCCAATTTTAAAACTTATTCTTATAGAATGTACTTTAGCTGGTGACATTGTAAATGCGTTCAATTCCTTTTCGATTGTACTAAGCGTTATTAGGTTTAGTAGCTAGTGCCAGTTGACGGTAAACTAAATCAGCGTTTTTAATCGTAATTAATCATTGGACCTCTAATTTTTACGCGTTTTAAATGTTCCACTGCATTTAAATGATCGTGAGATGTTTTCAACAATTTTAGCCTTTTTCAAATGATCCCTGCGTGAAGGTTGTTCAATATTTCGCGAGCGTTCAGAATCGAAATCCCAAAGTGACCACAGTACAAGAGGTTTAGTAAACAATGCGTTCCGACAAGCCATCTGTGAAATAGCGGCGATTAGCTGTTGAAAGGCCAGAAGGTTGGTGTCCTTGTCGAAGCGTAAAATCGAGTGCACATTGCGAACGGCGCGCGCATCGATATCATCGCAGCTCGAACGTCGCGTCCAAATTCGATGTAACAACTCTCCATCATCCATATTTGATCCTCCTTTTTCTCACTATATTCCCTTACGAAAAGAAAACAGATTTCTTTTTTAAACCAATGGACGAGTATAATTAATGCTATATGTTAAAAAATTAAATCAAAGCTTTTCATGGAAAAGCTCCTTTCTTTCACTTTATTTCCTTATAAAAAGAAAACAGTTTTCTTTTCTAAGTTTTTTTGGCGCTGGTTATACGAATCGTGGTCATCTCAGATCTCTTTGAAAACCTGAGTGTTTAGACCAAATTTTTAAATATTAATAAGTGAAACAGTTTCCTTATAGTATATTCGGATATTTCAACATCGAAATATCAATCGCAAGATAATTTTTTATGAAAACAAATTATTGAAAAAAATCACGTTTTTGACTGACATAGTTAATTAGTGTAAAAGTAATTGATTCGATTTTAAATTTTTTGCATAAGTAGATCTTTGTTGTACCTTTGTTACTTTGGCATACATTTATTCATAAATTTTTAAGAAATTTAAAGTTTTATTTTTATCTCAATTTTTTTTTAAATATATATATTTTTTCGAAATTCATATGATATTTAGTTTATTATATATCCAAACATTATTCAAAATTAAATTCCTATTGTTATTGTTTGATAATTTAAGTTTCATAATTTTGGTTACTTTTAAGGGGGTCCACCACCTTTAAATTTTTCTTCGTAAACGATTTTAAGAAAATTTTTTTTGAATGTATAACCAAATATGCTTTTAATATTATAAAAATAAATTAATTTTGTAAAAAAATGGACCCAGTTAGAAATCCCTAGGTCCATTTTATCTTATGCTATGTTAGTTTTAAAAATTAGGCTTGTGCGTAACCTACAG
>JAWWEP010038438.1:0-12800 GCA_035582995.1 Sycophila quercilanae | reverse complement strand
TTTCTATTATTTCTATCTTTATTAAAAGTGTCAAGATCAAAGTACATTTTTTCGGGTTGGCTTATATTGCTATGTATTTCTTCAACTAAGTTGTTTATTGTTGTCATTCTTCAGGTGTTGTTTTTCCTGTTATTGGTGTTAATGTAAAGTCTTAGTTATACGAGATGTTTATATGAGATGGTCCCGTGTTGGTGTAGATGATGTTGCTGTGGATGTGTATTTTGATACAAGTGGTATTTGCATGGGATGTCTTCTTTTTGGTTTTTCCTTGTTTTGATGTTTCATTTGTTGATTTACCAGTATCCGTAAGGAGGTCCCTGCATCCATGGTTGGTAATGTAGGTTCCAGCGGGTAACTGACGGAGTTGATGTATTTTTTTATTTTGTTTTTTAAAATTGTGCAATTTGTGCGATCTGTTGGTAAATGATTGATCGGTAAACTTGTTCTAAATTGTTTGTTATTGTAATCACAGTTTGTACATACAATTTTATCACTTTTACAATCACATGTTTTATGGTCTTCTGAGCACTTAAGACACACTGAAAAATTTTTGTTACATTTATTTCCACTATGTCCGAATCTTCCACAATTGAAACACGGATTAATGTTTATTAAATCAAAAATTCTGCAGCATTGATGACCTATAAAAATTTTATTTTTGTGGTCTCTAATATGCTTATACAGAACAGGTGGCAGTTCTACTAGTGCTGTCGTGGTCATGTTTGCTGAGTTTGCATACGTATGCAGTATCTTGCACTTGTCTTGATATTGCATGAAATTCCTTGAATTGATGTCAATTTCCATGGTTGTTTTATCCATATTTGTTGAATTTTCTATTCCAATAATTTTCATAATTGGATTTTTTTGCTGTTCTATTTTTATTTCACAATGTGTTAGTTTTTCTGTTAATACTTGTTGTAATTTTTCTACGCTGTTCTCATTCATGCAGCTAATTTCTACTTCTGTATCTGACTTCTTTCTCATAAATTTAGTTTGTATATCTTTTTCTGCTACTAGATACTTTTTGATTAGTTCGCTAGTGTTTTTTTGATTTTCATCATTATTTTTTACTGTGATTTTTGGAATTTTTGTTGGCTTCGGTTTTGTTTCAGTTAATACTTGAGCAAAAGATTTTTTAATTGCTTTATTTTCTAAGAGTTTTTCTTTTTGCATTTCAATTAGATCTTTTTGTAGTTTACAGTTGTCTTCTAGTACTTTTATTTCTTTTTTGAGAAGTTCATTTTCTGTGAATAGTAGTTGTATTTCTTGCGTATTGTCTTCTTCTGTTGCTGTTGCATTTAATTTTTCTATGGTTTTGTTTTGTATTTCTTGTAAAAGGTCTTTTCTAATTTCATCTGATTTTTTTAGTTTTATTTCTGCTATGATGCATTTAGCTACATCACTTAACATATGTCTGTCTTTGGATTTTGTGGTTATGTTTTCGGTGTTGTGCTCTGGGCAGATAACTAAATGTTTTCCAACATAGAGAGTGTTGTTTAAAACTTCGAAATCACTTCTGTGGTACACATTCTCACACACTATACAAATCACAGTAGAAACTGACTGTTTAGGATGGCACTTATAATAACTTTTATTACTAGCCTTATCGGGCGGTTCCGTACCGTTCGCCATCTTGGATGAAGGACGTAATTCGGCTGTATTTTTTTTAACTTACTTTTCATTTACCGTTATCAAAATTCGATGATTTTGCTCATTCATAACGCTTCATCAAAAATCATGGAGGACCTTTATACATGTACCAATGTTCCTTAAAAATTTTAGTGTTCTACGATTTCGTTTTTTCAGAAAAAATTAAAGTATTTTGTTTAATGAAAATAGATAAAAATCGAAAGTAAGCTAAAATCAAATTATTAATTATAGAAGTATTTTAATTTTTTCTGAAAAAACGAAAGTGTAGACCACTCTAAAATTTCTCCACGGGGAATAAGCAAGTGGTGCCCCCGAGCAACACCGTCGATTTGACGGACTAGAGGCCTCCTGGCACTAGTTTATCTCGATACCCACACGAGGTTTAACCTCGCATTTTTCTAGTGTCCCACTCCACCTCGGAGGGGCCAAAAAATATAAAACAAAATAATAAATAACCCTAGCTCATCGGTGACTTGGTCACTGGATCTCCCTCTCCTCGAGAGGTTGAGGCTCTAAGCTCGTAGAAAACTAGGTGAGGAGGTTAGTGATGTCTGCTCCCCGCACCCACCAAGGCAGCTTTCCTCCAGCTCTTCTAGATTTACCCTTGGATGTCCCTCACCCGAGGGCCGTCAACCTTCGCGACCCCGGCTGTCCCGCATTCCGGTGACAATTTGTTTATAAAAATCGAAGTTTTTAATTAATCGGAAAACGGTTACGTACTTCTCTAGAGAATGTAACTGAAAAACTACAGTTACAGTACTAGGAAAAGAAAATAAAACCAACAACAATATTAACTTCTTGATAAATAAAAATATCAAGATCACTGAATCATCAAAAATAACTGAAAACATAAATGAATACTACTGTAATATAGGGAAAAAAATGAGAGACAAGATAAAAAAACCTCAAAATGAAAAATTACAAATGCCACGAATGAATGATAAATGCATGTATTTATTTCCAACAAACCAAAAAGAAATTAAAGAAGTTATAAACAATTTAAAAAAAAAACGGAGGTTCTGATGAAATAAATACACAAGTTTTAAAGACAATAAGTGAACACATTAGTGAACCACTTACTAACATATTTAACACATGCATAGAAATTGGAGAATGGCCACAAGTGCCAAAAACAGCAGAAGTTATACCAATTTAAAAAGGTAAAGAAAAGCATATATCAAGTAATACAGACCAATATCCATTATCTCCAACATAGTAAAAAATTTTGAAAAATTAATACACAAGAGATTACTAAGTTTTATAGAGAAGAATAAAATTTTATCAGATAAACAATTTGGATTCAGAAAAAAATAAAAGTACAAAAGATGCACTTAATCATTTAACAAACTTAATCTACAGACAACTAGATAAAAGTGAACCAGTAGCAGCTACTTTTCTCGACCTTGCCAAAGCATTCGATACATTTGATCATAAGATACTTCTTGATAAACTTTACAACTATGGAATAAGAGGCAATGCACATAAATTATTAAAAAGCTAATTAGAAAACAGAAAACAAAGAGTAAAATACATAGTAAATGTAAGAGTATATGTAAATACAATTTACATAGTCAATTCGATACAATTGAAATAGGAGTCCTCCAAGGAACAATACTAGGACCTTTTTTATTCATCATCTACATTAACGATATGTTCCAAATTCTACCAGAACACACAATATCATCTTTTGTGGACGACTCTGCAATATTAGTAAAAGGAAAATCATGGCTAGAAATAGAATCAAAATTAAACTCCACTTTGACAAAGTACCAATTTGGCTTGCTTTAAACAAACTATCCTTGAAAATAGATAAAACAGTTTATATGGAATTTACAAGTATTCGAAATAGCACACCGGGAAATTTATATATTAAGATACAAGATAAACAAATAACTAGAGTTGAAAGTACAAGGTATCTTGGAGTTATCATTGACAATAAAATGAGATGGGAAAACCACATCGCAAACAAAACCAAATACATAAATTTTATTTTCTATAAACTTTCAAAAATACTGTCACAACAAAATCTCATGATGCTCTACTATGCTCTCTTCCACAGTTTTATGTCTTATGGCATAATTGCTTGGGGAGGAGCGTACATGAACGCAACTAGAACATTACAAACTCTACAAAACATAATTCTAAAAATAATAAACAAAAATAAATTTCAAATAGAAAAGTACCCATTAAATCTAGATCAACAATTTATTGGGGACGAATCATATGAGCCTGCGTTCAACGAGCTCAGCAAGAGATATGAGAACAAGCGGCTCATTATTCAATCTCTTCGCTGGGAACAGCTGGGAGACATGATGGTGGTCCACCTCACCGCTAGAGCACTGAATCGTTCAACGAAGGAGGCTTAGGATACGTCGCTCGGCTTCTCTCACGAATTTCCAACCTCTGCGCAGGTGCAGAGTTTCATAAGGTCGCGAGCAGACGTCAGCTCACCAACCACCATCCACCTCATCATCAAGACCTGCTCAGCCCAACAAAACCACGGCGTACAACCAAGGTGCGACTGCTCACATCTGCGACTACTGTGGACAAGAGCATTTTATTGTATCTTGTCCTCACTTCCGTGGTCTCCCCGTGGACATCAGGCGAGAGACTGTGGAGGAGAAGCGACTGTGCTACAACTGCATGGGCCGCCACAGTGTCAAGGCCTGTAAGAGTACTCATCGCTATGAGGTGTGCAATCAGCAGCATCACACCATGCTCCACGACTCCTCATCAAGGCCTGCTCAACCACGGGACTCCTCAACATCCAAAGTACCTCAGCAACAGTCCAGCTCATCATCCGACCAACATTGAGGAGACGGTGCAGTCGTCAGCTCATCGCAAAACTCATCGCCCAGCTCACCGCATGCCAACATTTACAACGAAGCTACGCTTCTTGGTACCGCTCTTGCTCATGTGAAGACTTCTGTTCATCTTCACTCTGTACGTCTGCTCATTGACTCTGGCTCCAAATTATCGTTTATCACCGAACACCTGGTGCAGCAGCTCATCCTACCACGTCGGTCATCATCTATTGTGATCAACGGAGTAGGAGGATCCAAAGTCACTCAAACATTGGGAATTGTTCAGCTCACCTTGTGCTCTAGATATCACCACGAGGCTGTCAACATTGAGGCTCATATTTTACGAGCGGTCACCTCTATTGTGCCATCTTGTAAGGTAAATGTTCTAAATTGGTCGCACTTACATAACCTGGACCTTGCAGATGACCAGTACTACCAGCCTCGTCCGGTGGTTCATTATTGGAGCGGACTTCTACGGTCCCATCATCAACCCAGGACTCATTAAGGCGCATCCCGGTGCACCAATCTTCCATGTTCGGCTGGCTCATCCTGGGACCTACAAATGCAACATTCATCAAGTCAGTAACAGCTCATCATGGTTCTGTCCAACGAGATGATGACCTCCACGACCTGCTCAGCAAATTCTGGGTTCAAGAAGAACTCCCTCACGACTCTCCATCACCTTTGAGTCCAGAGGAAGAAGAATGCGAGGCTCATTTCCGCTCAACGCATTCCCGAGATGCAACGGGCAGATACATTATAAGAATCCCACTCAAGGATTCGCCCTCAACGCTAGGTAGCTCACACGCAACAGCGTCACGATGTCTGCAACGCATGATTCGCCGAATTTCTCACGATTCTGATTTTGGCCTGCTCTACAACAAATTTATGGAAGAGTACGAATCAATGGGACACATGCAGAAGGTAGAATCAACTCGAAGCACCGCTTCTGACTTCTCACCGTTCTATCTACCTCACCATAGTGTTCTCAAACCTGACATCGTCTCAAACAAACTCAGAGTAGTTTTCAACGGCTCATGTCCAACCTCATCAAGCAAATCTGTCAACGACATCGTGCACACTGGTGCAAATCTTCTGCTAAACATCAGCGACGTGCTCATCTGGATTCGCCATTTTCACCACTTATTCGCCACGGACATTGTTAAGATGTATCGTCAGGTTCGTGTGCATCCAGAGGATTGGGATCTGCAAAGAATTCTGTGGATTGGCGATGCTCAACGAGAGACAAAGTTTCATCTCACAACTGTGACTTACGGCACAAAGGCAGCTCCGTTTCTCGCTACCAGAGCCTTACTGCAGCTGGTAGACCACGAAGGCCTTTCGCTCAAGAAAGGAAGGTATGTCGACGACATCTTTGATGGAATGGATACCATTCAACAGCTCAAGGAAATTGCTCACCACGTCACACAACTGTGCAACGCGGGCGGTTTTCCACTCTCAAAATGGCATGCAACCTACGAGGGATCTATTGGGATTTGTATCACCTGTAATCATCAACGCAAAGGTCTTGCTCCAGGAACTTTGGTCGCTCAAGCTCGGCTGGGACGATCCACTTCCAGATAAAGTCTGCTCAAGGTGGCTCAACATCAAAGAAAATCTCACCTCATTGGCCAACATCTCAATTCCACGGTGGTTCGGGACTTGGAGCTTCTCATCCGTGGAGTTACATGGTTTCAGTGATATATCTAGTTGTCAAATCACCGTCTACAGGCTCAGTGACGTCACTTATCTGCTCAAAAACCAAGGTAGTACCAGTCAAGAAACTAACCATTCCAAGGTTAGAACTCATGGCAGCGCTGCTACTTGCCAAGCTCATCAAAAGGACTCGAGAGTCTCTACAAGTCAATATCGACTCAATTCATCTGTGGACGGATTCTCAAGTTGCACTCATGTGGATACAATCACCAGCAAGCCGCTGGAAGGATTATGTAAGGAACAGAGTTGCTCAAATTCAAGATTTGTGCTCGGACAACATCACTTGGCGGCATATTCCTGGCTTGGAGAATCCTGCCGATTGCGGTTCACGGGGAATCTCAACAGCTCAACTCCAAGAACATCCTCTTTGGTGGACTGGACCAGAATGGATGCGGCTCACTTCTGATCAATGGCCTGATCAACTCAACGATGTACCTGCAGATCTCACTGCGGAAGCACGACCTGGTGTCACTCTATTAGCAATGGCTCACCAATCAACGTATCACTGGGATCTCATTCACAGGTATTCCTCACTCAACAGATTACTAACAGTGAGTGCGTTGATTTTTAGAGTGCGAGACATTCTGAAATCCAAGATCCGCTCAGAATCTCTCTACACCGCTCAAGACTTGGCTCATGTTCAGCTGTTTTGGATCAAGGCTACTCAAGCAGCGTACTTCTCTCACGAACTTCGTCTGCTGATTCAAGGTTCAACTCTGCCAACTGATCATGCCTTCCCACGCCTGACTGCCTTCATCGACGCCGATGGAACCATCAGAGTGGGAGAACGTCTCGAACACTCAGCACTCAACTTCCAAGAGACGCATCCTGCAATTCTACCTCGCCGATCTCAACTCACTGCTCTTCTCATTGATGCTGCACATACACTCCACGAAGGAACTCAGCTGACGCTCGCCAAGCTCCGACAGACGTGTTGGATCCTTGGCGGACGAGCGTTTGAGAAGTCTCACATCCTCCGCTGTGTCCCTTGTGCTAGGCAACGAGGTACACGTGCTCAGCAACTCATGGGACAACTTCCTATCTCCCGACTCACTCCTGCACGTGCGTTCCTACACACTGTAGTAGACTACGCAGGTCCAGTGACCATCAAGATTTGGAAGGGACGAGAATGCAAGACAAAGGCTGGATTTGTGTCTTTGTATGCCTTGTCACATAGCAGCTCATCTGGAAGTGGTCACGGATTACTCAGCCGATTGCTTTCTCGCTGCTTTCCGTCGGTTTATCTCACGCCGAGGAGCAGTACAACAAATGTACTCAGACTGCGGCACCACATTGCTAGGTGCTGACTCTCAGCTCAATCAGCTGTTCAATCAGGCTTCTTAAGATCATCAGGACATCTCATCAAAGCTGGCAGCTCAAGGAACTACGTGGAAGTTCAACCCTCCAGTCGCTCCTCATATGGGTGGTAAATGGGAAGCTCTTGTGAAATCCATCAAATTTCACCTGCGCCGGACCACAGGAGAAAAACTGCTCACGTACGAAGAACTTACGACTCTTCTTACTCAAATTGAAGCTGTGCTCAACTCTCGTCCACTGGAACCACTCAGCGATGACCCAGGCGATATGTCAGCTCTCACTCCTGGACACTTTCTCATCGGCTCAGCTCTCAACTGTATTCCGGAACCATCTCTGCTGGATCTCAATACAACCCGATTATCAAGATGGCAGCTCATCCAGCAGCGACTCCAGACCTTTTGGAACCAATGGTCTACTCATTACCTCCAGAGGCAACAGGCCATCTCCAAGTGGCAACACTCATCTGAAGCTCTGCAAGTAGGTAGCCTTGCATTGCTCACAGATGAAAGGTCTCCTCCATCACGCTGGCCTCTCGTCCGAGTCACTCAACTCTATCCTGGAAAGGATGGACTCACTCGAGTGGTCACACTCAAAACGGCAACCACAACCATCACACGACCAATTTCAAAATTGGTGCCATTGCCGGTTCACTCCAGCAGTGGCAAGGATTCCTCATGACGTCGTAGATTTACGCCCTACTCGTCACTCATTACCTCTTGCTCACGACGCACTGGACTTACGTCCCACTCGCCGCTCACCAATTCAACAGCTGGACTCAACTCTAATCCATGGCAACTCATCGTCAAGCTCATCACTCAGGATGTTATCACCAAAGGCGTTGGTGATGCGGGCGGAATGTTCGCGATTTCGCTTCTGAATCGCGCGCGCTCCCAACCCGCTCTCGGATCCGCCACGCAGTGGCAGCACGTCGCGGGCGCTCTGACGTACCGAGAAGCGCTCGCGCACGTTGCGCGCGCTTGGCTCCGGCTCCCGCGCTCCGACACCTGTAGCGTCGGTCGCCATCTTGAGCGCTCTCTCTCTTCCTACATCCGCCGCACCTGCAGCACGCAAGGAAACACCCAGCCGCCTGTAACCTTTTTTTGCACCGCTCACCAGCTCTACCAGCACATCTCATCGACTTCTCATCGCACCGCTCGCCAGCTCTACCAGTACCGCTCATCGCTACAGGCTCTGCTCGGCAGCTCATCGCTTAAATCATTTATTAAGTACCAGCTTCATTGTTGCCACGTGGCGCAGTGAGGTTAGGATAACAGGTACTCCTCATCTGTATATAATTACCAGGTAACAGCTCAGCAATAAATACGCTCATTTAAATCTACTCATACCCCACCCAGTGTAATTGCTTTTTACCTGTCCGCTCAATTATGCATTTCTCAAACACACAGTTTGCATGCATTCACGGTATTTTCTATCGATTTGTCTATTCCCGGACACCAAACATGTGAACGCGCGAGCATTTTCATTTTGACTATACCAAAATGTGTCGCGTGTAATTCTTTTACTATGATTGATTGCATACTTTCTGGGATGCACGCGCGTATTCCCCAGAAAAGGCAACCTTTTTGGACCGTTAATTCGAATCTTTTCTTATAATAAAGTTTGTTATCGGTCGATAATTCTTCATAGTGAGGCCAATTTCCCGTGACATATCGTATGACGTCACCTATCGTTGTGTCTATTTTACTTTCCAATTCAAGTGTTTTGCAATCTATAGAGTTAATTCCATCTTGAAAATAATGAATATAAGAGAAATCTGTTTGATATATGTCCGATAGATCGGTGTCGTCTTCGATTGGGAGTCGGGAAAGTGCATCGCAGTTCGCGGTTAGTTCTGATTTTATATGTTCGATTTTATATTTGAAACCGGATAAGTAATATGCATAATGTTGTAGCCTATTATCTGCCGTTACCGGTAAGCCTTTTCTAGGACCTAGGATCAGTTGTAGTGGCTTATTATCGGTGCGTAATATTATTTCTCGCCCGAATATGTACTGGTAGAATTTTTTAAATCCAAAAACAATTGCCATTGCCTCTTTATCAATGATCGAGCGTTTTATCTCTTTACCTGGTATTTTCTTAGATGCATAGGCTATGGGTTTTTCTGTTCCGTCTTTATATTTATATGATAGGATGGCTGACAGCCCATAGTCTGATGCGTCAGTAGCCAATACATCTTCCTTCGGGTCGTAGTGTGCTAAAAAGATTGGTGAAATTAATTCATTTTTTATCCAGTTAAATGATTTTTCGCATGACGATGTCCATTCAAATTTATCTTTTTTAAGCAAGTCATAAAGTGTTTCATTTGTGATGATCCGTTTTTTAAAAATCTCGTGTAAAAATTCACTAGACCTAGGAATGATGCTAGCTCTTTGCTATTTTTCGGTTGTAGAGCGTTTACTATCACGTTTACTTTTGATCGTGATTTATGCAACCCGGCTTTATCAATAACAAAACCGCTTAAATTTACATTTTCTAAGGTTTAGTCTTAGATTACATTCTTGCAATCGCGCGCATACCTTTTTCAAATTACTTAAATGCTCTTGTTTAGTACGACCAGTCACGTAAATATTATCCAGATAGGCTATTGTACAATCAATGCCGCGCATACAGCCATCCATCTTTTGTTGTACGTCGGCTGGAGCGGCAGAAACACCTTCTGGAATTTTCGTATACCGAAAGAGACCTTTGTGCGTGGCTATCGTCAGCAAATGTAAACAACTCTCATGTACGGGGAATTGCATGTATTGATGTTTTATGTCCAATTCCGTAAATTTGTCCCCGTCTTGTAATACCGCGAATATTTTATCAATAGTATAGAACTGCTATAAATTTATAATAATGTGCTCATTTAACGTCATTTTGAAATCGCCGCATATTCGAATATCTCCATTTCCTTTTAATGTTGGGATAATAGGTGTGGCCCATTCGCTCTCGTCTGCTGGTACAAGGTGACCTATCTTTACTAAACGTTCGATTTCTCTTTCTACAAGCGGCTTTAACGCGTAAGCTAAATGCCTGCATTTCAACGCTACTGGCCGCGTGTTTCATTTCATATGGATTTTTAATTTGCTTTTATTGTACTCTCCCGGAGTGTCTTCAAATAGTTTGTCGTATTTTCTTACAATATAATTACGCAAATCTATGTATTCAATTTTCTTTATTTAAAGTTAAAATGGCGGAGCCACCAACGTCCCATTAGGGGTGGTGCGGAACCTGACAACATAAAACACTGTAGAACGCGTGTCAAGCCGTTGAAATTAATGTTCAAAACAGTTAGTTTTCCGATAGATTTTAAGCTGTGGCCGCCGTATGCCTTTAGTTAGCAATCAGAATCTAGAATTGATATATCTCCAAAATTGTCATCATAAAATTTTTTTGAGAAAACCGTCGCTTACTGGTATTGATTTCTAGTGCCATCTTTTTACCATGTAGTACGATATCGACGAACATTGGTGTGGCATCATTTGGATTTAATTTTGCGTAATTATATTTTGCATCATTTTTTGATTCGCCTATACCTTTTTTTTGTGTGATCACTACTCATCTCTTATGCAAAGTAGTCTGATAGGTGCGATAACTCTGGTTGCGTCTCTGTTGTTTCGGCTTCGTCCGTGATAATATTCAAAGCGCTTACTGACCGTTGATTTTCCGCTGCTTTTTTTCTGCAAACGTTTTCGAGATGGCCTCTTCATTTGCAATAATTGCAATCATAATTTCTAAAATGGCACTCAGTGCTCTTGTGGTTTGGTTTGCCGCAGCGGTAACATGTTGTCCCGCTCTCATCACGTGGCTTGGCTGATACTGCTACAGGACGTCGTCCCTGCTGTTGCCTCGTGTTGCTTTTTTTGATGTTCTTTCCAGTCTTCGTAAAACTAAGCTGTTCTGGACGACGCTGGTTTTTCATTTGAACCACATAAACCGTTTATTTTGCGTTGTTTTTTTCCAGGACATTGCTTGATAACGCAGCGTTCAACACCGCTGCTTCGTGCGTTATTGCAATGTCCAGTGCTTTTTCGCAAAAGTGCTTATTGCAATGTTCAGTGCTGTCTCTTATGCCGCACACAATTTGGTCCCTTAGGGCCCTATTTAAGTTTACAAAATTACAATGGAATGCGAGTTTCTTTATTCTCGCGACAAATTCAACGACTGTTTCCTTCGACTTTGCGCGGGTGTATGGAATGTACAGCGTTCCATAGCTTCCGACGGTGTTGGAGCTAGTTGGTCATTCATTGCTTTTATCAATTCAGCGTAAGTCTTCGCGGTGATTGCGCAGGAACAAGTAAGATCGCCCTGTTGCAGACTTTTGGATGCGCGAAGAATGGCCTAAAATTATTTTCCAGTATTCAATTAATGACATTTGTAATGCTGATGAAACAGTTCTTTATTATCGTGCATTGCCGGAGCATACGTATGCTTTCAAGAGTGAAAATTTAAAAGGTGTGAAAACTTGTAAGGAGCGCGTAAATGTACTACTTAATTCATCAGTACACTGCACCTTCCGCAGGCACTATTCGTAGCACTTTGGATCTACGCGTTCGGAACTTTCGATCGGAGCACGTTTTTGCCCGTTGCACACTTTCAATTTGGAGTCCTATACTTTCTTGTTCATATTTCCTTTATGTCCTCGTTGCCAGTTGAGGTGTATGAATAAATAGAGTACAAATCAGTTATTTGTAAGCTGTAGGATTATTGTTAAATCAGTGGTATACATGAGTGAGGATATTAGCCGGAGTACCTTGTACTCGGCTCTATAGCCAGCACGCAACTCTCTCTTCTCTACTCACATTCCTTACAATACATTACAAGTATATATTTTTTCATCAGGATGACCCGAAAAATTAATAAAAATACTGTATATTTAACTTTATTAATTTTATTAAAACATATTAAACAATTAAGATTCTGAATCTGATTCATCAGAAGTTCTACTTCGCTATCACAACAACACGCATTAATACTATTACTATCTGATAGCATTGCCAAAATATCATCAGGGATCCTTTTTTCGACTTTTTTTAACTAATATCTAAAAGTGATATTAAAGGATCTGAATGCAGCAGTAATCTATGAAAAATATCGCTATTTGTGTTTGTTCTTGAATTCATTCTCTTTTTTTTTCCTTCGAGTGTACATTACTTTGAATAACAAGATTGTGTAATTCTAAACGTTTTATAGATGCATTGCAACATCTGTATAATCAATACATTAATTTAGAAGGACTTTAGAAGACTCGAATGATCTTAAGGAGCCAGGGAATATTTTTACACTCAAACATCAGCCAACGTGTGTGTG
>JAWWEP010038398.1:0-12810 GCA_035582995.1 Sycophila quercilanae | reverse complement strand
GTGGAAGATTTTTCACGTAGAATAAGTGACTATTCACTTATTTTAGTCAAATTTCACTTATTTATTTTTACAGAGATGGGTATACAAATTTTTAATAATAAGAATTAAATGACAGATCGGTAGTTCTGGATGAATTAATCAATTGGAACGAAATGAATCGAAGAATTTTACGTTGAGACAATATTATCTTTGTTAAGTAACGAACATTTTCTGCAGAAAATAAATTCTGTTTTTCCAATCAACGATCAATTTTAATGAGCTTCGCAATTATGGAGTTCAATATTTACTTACAGAATACTGCTTTTAAAAATTAACAACAAAAAAAAATGGTTTCCCAAGTAATTAAGTAGTTCTGGAAGCTCTCTCACTCTATAACCATTTCGTAATAGAGAAGAAGCTCGAATAAGAAATGAAACGGAAAGACACTCATCAAACGGCCAATATCACGGTCACTAGGGAGAGAGAAAAGACGCAGAGCTTTTTAACATCGCAACTCGTCTTTGCTATAGTAGAGCCTCTCATTTCTCGCTCTGGTAACACCAATCAATTCCTTTGATGACACGGACATATTGGATTTATGAATATTACATTGAAGAGAAGAGCAGAAGCGAGAGTTGATTATCGCCTCTTTGATCAAAGACGCGCGTGACACCAGAAAAAGTATTATAGCGCCTTCGAGTCGGTGATACAGCGGCTCTTCGCTCCTTAATCGATGCCTCGCATTTTCTCCACGGGGCGTGCTCGAGGGATGCGCCGAGCGAAATTAAAGCGGCGCCTCGGCCTTCGTTCACCTTTTACTTACGCGCTCGGGCCGCGCGTGCATGTTTAGCCTCTGGCTTTCGTCGCTCGACTCGTCGCTCTCTCAGCGGGTAATTCGATTCCCGCCCGGGGATAAAGGGAGAAGGGAATAATCGCGTTTGCACGGACGCGCAGCGGAAGCTGCAGACTCGTTAAAATTTCAAAGCCAGTCTCCTTTCCCAGTCTCGAGTCGCGAATCGATCAGCGAGACCCTCGCCGCCTCGAGATCCTCATCCGTCCGCGGCCGAAGTAACCATACGGCAATGCGTATACACTTTGCCGAGGAGAAGCTCATCGCGGTGCACGGCGCAAGAAACCAAGCCCCGTGTCCGAGTGGGTTAAATTAAAATGTGAGTCCCGTCGCGGCGGCGGTCGGAAAAGTCAGAGCAAGCACGAGGCGGGAGGTAGGGAGAGAGGAAAAGAAATACGCGACGTCTGAATTTTTGTCTCCTCGAGATCTGGTATGTCTCGTGTTGGCCGTACGTGTGCGGCGGCCAAAGCACGGGCGTACACACACTCGGCAGCGCGGGAGAGGGAAGAAAGAACAGCGGCCGGTCAAAGTTTACCGTCGGGTGCTGCTCCTTCTTTGTGGTATCGGCGCTCGCAAACGACTGCGTTCCTCACGTCCCTTCTGCTTTTTCTCTCCGGCATGGGTCCGTTGGAAGGAAAGAAAATCCCCGGGCAGCATCGGCGGAGGTGAAGTCACGGAGCAGCCCGGAGAGAAAACGAAATTAAAACGTCGGAGCAAGTTTCTCCTCGGCGCGGCCGCCGAGAGGGATCCATCCGCTCCTCTTGTGCTTCCTCTTATATACGTCGGGTCGACACCCCGCGGCGAAAAAGGACTTGACCGCAGAGCCCCGGCCGCTCGCATTATCGGCCCTTATTTTGACGAGGCGTCCGGGGTTTCGGCCGGTATTCGACGGAACTTGCTGATTCCCAGCGCGCCTTGATCATTGGGATGCAAAGACCGAGGGGGTGTACATCGCTCCGGGCTCGTGGTATGCTTTTATCGTCTTGTGTGTATGTACACTACTTTCGATGCGGGATAACCTCATTTTCGCCCCAACGAACTAACTTACTTAATTTCTCTGTTTTCCCGGGTATGAAAAATTCATGTTGTTCGATGAATTTTCATTAACCGACTGTGTGTTCACCCTCGCCGAACAGCTTAATGCGTCGGGGAAATATTTTTCTGTGCGATTGGTTATTCATTTCCCGCTTAAAAATCCGGAGATAAAAATGTACAAACGACGAAAAACATTTGCGCATATAGTGATGGAAAAATACGACGTATCGAATTGCGCAATCTCTTTATAAGGAGTCCAGTCTATAGACTGGAAAATTTGCATCCTGTTAACGAGTGCATCTGTTAAATTATCGATAACCAGCCAACATTTTTTCGGAGGTAACGCGTCTCCTTCTCGACGCTATCGTCTATTGCTATACGACAGACCGATAACGGCAAGCGAACATTCACCGGCGCATTTGCGCAGAAATTTGGAAATTTTTTTTATCCTCTTTTGAATATTTCAGATACCTAACCATCTAATGTGGCTGTGCTTCTTCTACCTATCTTTTCACTCGTGCTTAAATTTGATGGGCGAGCTACTACACTTCGCCGATCGGAATTTCTATTGCGACTGGTGGAATGCCAATAATATTGACACCTTTTGGAGAACCTGGAACATGCCGGTTCATCGCTGGGCCGTCAGGTGAGACCGCATTTTCTTTTGTGCGACGTACTTATGAAAATTTAAATGCCTTCCAGCAAATTGCTCAATAATTTCCGACGAATAATTTATTGTTCTTCTAATTTCCGAGCTATGTTAAATATGCGTGCATGGACTTTTATTTATTTTTTGCTTGTTAGATTTCAATACGTTTTATTTAACTGTAATTTAAAATATTTAAAATCGTTATACTAATGGCTATATAAAATTTTTGGCGGAATGACTCGTTCAAAAAAAAAAAAAACAATTATCGTCGCACGCTCGTTAAATTTTTAATCGGTATGATCTAAATAAATGGCCTGTTTGTGGAGGATAACGAGAGTTTGTCAAGTGCGTGCCGCTGCACCCGAATAAATGATGATTGCCGAAACGCGAATCGCGCAGGAGACACGGTGGCAAATGTTTGGCTATCGAACGCGGTCTTATATATTATTTGGATGTCAAATATAGCCCAAACTCGATATTAATAATCGATAAGTGATTGCACACCGAATACATGCGTATACCACGGTTTGACGTAATTATGTCAATAATCCCCGCAACGACGGATAACACGTAAAAACCAGCCGGTTAATGAAGCCGTTCAACGAAATAACTCATTTTCGTCCATCGTCGCAGAGTATATACTGCGTACCCATTTATCGGTGCAAAAGGTGCCCGTCCCAGTGGAAGTCGTCGATTACTCGCAAGTTCGATTTTAAGCATCGGCAGTTGGCGCTCGCGCCTGCTGAAAAATAAAGCAAGAGGCGCCGTCGTCATCGCATCGGCCCGTTTTCTAGGGGCACACCTTTGACGGCGTCCCTTTGTAGCAATTGGACGGAAACTTCGTTAGGTACGTGTTTCGCTCTAAGGAGATTCAATTTCGTTTGACGCGCGAGACGCGAAAAAGAAGTTGTCGCTCGCTCCCGGGTCCGAGAGGCGCTTATTTGCATGCGCCCGCGCTTTCCGCACCGTTGCGCGTTAACGCGCATAAATTATATATATAGTTGCAGACGCCGGGTCAGCATCGTCGTCGCCGCGCGTTTCACCTTGCTCGCCGGCTAAAACGCTTCGGAGCTTTCATTATGCGCACTGAGTGCTGATAATGCGGACACTCGCCTAATGGCTTTCACCCTTTGCAAAAGTTCGTTACTGTATTTCCGCAAAGGCGAAATTGTGCCGAAATATCCTCGAAAAAAGAAAGCGCGCGATGATTTTGCCGTTGCGCTCTTTTTGCTCGCGGAGTGAAAAGCCTAGCGGGGCGTCAACATCCGCGCGGATATCGATTTTTGAAAGAAATGCAGTTTTTTTAATTCTGGCCGAAAGGTTCTACGTGAAATATCGGGAATATTCGTTCCGCCTGGGCTTTTATCGAGTTAACTGGCCTCTCTACCGGATGCTTTTTAACTGTAGACACTTTTTCCTCTTAGCTGCGAACAATGAGGTCCAAGCATTTCGCGCCGGGCACGTGTACACAGGGTGTTTTATCGACTGTCCGCTTTTATATTGCAACCGCGAAACCCAACAGATTCACCGAGTACCATTTCTTTTCCTCGGTATATATATATATAGAACGATAGTTGAATTGAAAACTCCACTCGTTTATTGCATCGCCGATAAATTAATTGCAGTAAGTCTATTGAATTTCGACTCACGAGGAGAACGTCGAGTTTACGAAGCTCAGATTTCAGGGAAACTTTGTACACTTTCTTAGTTCATAACTCCATTTTTCAGGATTTTTACTTTATAAAAAGCTTTCAATAATTTATAATAATTAATGTTTTAAATGTGCTTTATTTTTATATTTTTGGAGAAAAAATTCTAACGCGCTCACAAGATTTCAATTAACAACAGAGAGATTAATAAAGAGTTGTCTCAACCAAATTTATAGGAATTGCAAAATATGTTTTTGTATTCATTAAATAACTTTCGTATTGTCTTTATCAGAATCTTCCGAAATTTAGAAACATTCACACTTTAGAACCTTGAGTTTTTGATACAATACCGCATATGTTGATGCTATTTTAGAAATCCAAACTTACCGCATTTATCGTATATAAATAACTCAGAGGGAACGGTTTGCTGAAACTTACTAAAAGATCAGTAAACTTGGAATAACATGATCTAATTTTATCTATTTCTACCAAAGACTACTAACTGGCCGCCTAACTCCATCGCAATTTTCACAAAAAAGTCCATTTTCATCGTGGAGTTCTCTCCGCGTGCCTCAGAAAAACTTAGCGAAAGTTTCATCCTCGAGCTTTAGAAAGCTGATATTCTCCCGGTGAGTTTGGCAATGAAGACTCGAAGTAAGTAAAGCGGCATAAAAGAAGAGCTGGAAAAAGGCGCGACAGGCAAAATTATTTCTGTTTATTTCGCACCCGCGCCGCGTCTCCCCGCGCACTGGCACACAGCCCAGCTCGTCCTCGGCAGCATCTTTTCAGAGCCGTAATGGGAAAAGCCGATACGCATCTCCTGCGAGACGACGACTCGCTTATAAGGCCGTATTTATCCCCGCGGCCGTTCAGTATTTCCGTGGGCGTCTCGCCCATCTTCCCGGCAGCCTTTTTTTCGCTCCCCTCCCGCAGCGAAAGTGTTAACGGGAGATACGATTGCCCGGCGAATGTTACTTAGTATTAAATTTTAAATCCCCTCGGAAAATTCTCACGAGAGCGGCGCCGGCTGCCTCCGTAACTTTGATCAAATTTTCAATATCCCCTCGCTCCTATGAAAGAAAGGACTGCGAGAGCTTAGTTTTGAAAGGAGGGGAAGAAAAAAAGGAGGGAGAGGAGGCGCACTTCCTGGAGTGACTCGGCGTAAAATCTTCCTTTTATACTTCATGAGGGACGGACGTCAGCCGGCGCTTGCTCATGCGCGAAGCATAAAGGGTTAGAAAACACGAGCGAGCCGCGCATGTCTCCCGCGACGCGACTTTGTATCCGTAAACGATATAAAAACGTCTTCAGACCGGTTTGCACACGCGGTCGTGGCTTCTTTTAAAGTTTCGCCAGCAGGAAGAAACAACTGTCCTGGCAAGAAAATTTAACACGTGTAAAGGAGCGAGACTTTTTAAATTGCCGACCTACATTCACGCGCGCTTCGAATTTTTAACTATTTCCGGCGCGTGCCCCGGCTTCAAAGGAGTATTTATGTTTGTTCAGAGTAATAAGACCTTCCTTATCTCAGCCGACTTCCCTTCTCGTTTCAACAAAAATTTACACCTCCGTGACTGTCTGAAGCCTCGTCGCAGCTTCGGCGCGATGCTAAGATAAGTGAATAATTATTCTCGTTAAGGAGGCCGGGGAGTCGGCATATCGTTCCTCGAGAAAAGAAGCAAACACTGCTGCACTTTTGAATTAAATTATTTCGAGAGCGCGATAATGAAGGAGGTGTACCGATGGCCGTTATATAGACCAGAAAATTGTAATTTTTCAGACACCTATATATTCCAGTAGTGGAGATGGGCTACGGGAAGACGACGGCAAGTGTGACCGTCTTCTTTATCAGCGCTTTCTTTCACGAGTACCTTGTTAGCGTACCACTAAAAACCTTCAAGATCTGGGCGTTCATGGGCATGATGGGTCAGGTAAGCAGACAAGTCTATAGCTACTCAATATCGAGATCTTTCAGCCGAAGACATTAAACGACTTTTTTTCATTATAAATTGAACGAAAGAAATATGTTTTTGTCGAGTTGGATATCATTAGTTCGATTTCATCCAATCGAAAACGATAGCGGAATTATTGCTCTTTATTGGTATAACTATACAATTATAGGACTTATACTGGAATATTATTCGCGTATCATTTTAGTCATCGGATATTTAGAATACATCTAATAATGCAGTATAGCGTATTTATGTATTATATTATTAAAATGACATAGCATCAGCAAGATCTAAAGTGTGGAACGCGTATATATAGTAATATACCCGAGTTCGACACATTTTTATTTATCTTTTTATGAGTCGGAATTTATTATTTTCAACAAAGTGCTTTAATAAAACAGCGATTTAATAAAGTTTTTAAATGTAGAGCCATCCACTTTAAAAAAATTCCATTTTGATAAACTAAAGAATTGATAATTTTCCATCAATATTTATGAGAAGTATCTTGCACTGAATAATGAATGTATTTTCCGAGCTCAGTTTAATGGGGAAAAATTTGTTGCTGTAATCAAAATGCTTTTTCTGCATTATTAATGAACATTAATTCTAATCGTACTTAATGGCGCAAATTCCTATGAATATTCCGGTTCATTAAAATTTTGATGAATATTCAAAAAATATCTTGCACACTCGCTAGCATCCTTCTCGCACGCGAACGCCTCTCCGCATTTGCTTGCTGATTTAAATAAACAAAATACGCGACAATATAATAAATGCATTTTTTCCGTTTTTTCAAATTCTCCTTCTGTGGCGGACAAAGAAAAATTCCCTACTAAAAATTTTAATAATGTAGTTTAGTGTATTCAAAAACTGACGTGATTTGAAAAATTACAACAATTTCTTTCAAAATTTACTTATAAACCTGCGTTGAAAAAAAATTAGCAAATTCAACAAAATATTTCTTTAAATAATACTAAGTAACTGGTTTAATTGAATTAACTAAATATTTTGTTGAAACTGCTAAATAAAGTGACTCCAATGAAATATTTAGTTATTTCGACAAAATATTTAGTTAATTCACTGAAACCATTTTACATGTTGAATTTACCAATTTTCTTTTTCAGTGTAGCAAATTTTGCTATATAGCCCTTGTAAATTTTGTCGGAAACTTGTATTTTTCCAATAACGTCAGTGACCTGTGGGTATATTAAAACTGACTATTGCAATGTTTATAGTAGATCTTTTGTGAATGTTGCACAAGCAAACAAATGGAAAAAAAGCGCGCGAGAACGATATTATCGAGTTCAAGTGTTGCCTGTACAGGCGCGAGAAAGGAGTCGAGTCTTTGAGAGAGAAAACTTCCATTTGACAGATACCTCTATCGGTGCTGAGCAAGTACGTGGAGAAGCACTGGGGCGCCAGATGGGGCAACATCGTCGTCTGGGCGAGTCTCATTATCGGGCAGCCCCTTTGCATCATGATGTACTACCACGACTACGTGGTCACCCACTTCGGCAAGACGCTGCTGGAGGACTACTCCGTCGTCTAGCGATAAGAAGAAGGAAGAGCAGAAGAGGAGGAGAGAGAGAAGCGCGGGCGACCGCCGATGCTCTTTTCTGCGTGTCCATGCGCCAGCGGACTCCGGGGCGCATCCTCCGCTCTCAAAAGCTTTTTAGACGAGGGCGAAGAATGAAATCGCTTTACTCGCTCCCCACCCCTTCAGCCACATTGTTTGTCTGTCTTCGACACCTTTTTTCTCTCGATCGCCGGTCGCGGTCTCTCCCCCTTTTTATTTCGCGCTGCACGTGCGACGACACAAAAGAGGCATTCGATCTCGGATGTAACAACCAGCGAGTAAGTGATTTTTCGCCGCCTGCGAGTCCGGGAGATTGATAGAGTCGCAGAATGACGCCTTCCTTTTCGCTTCTTTCCTACTTCCCTTTACTTTTATTATGTTACCCTGCTGTCCAGCCGAGCGAGCGTCGATTACTCATACGCATCGCGCATTTGTATTTCTTGGGATGTAACTAAAGGTGGTGTCGGTCCATTAAGAATTCGCAGTGGTTTTCGCGATTTTTACAAGCAACTTTTCGTAACTCCTTTTTCTTTTAGCGACTTACCGGCACCCATTGTTTTCTTTTCCTTGTTTTTCTTTTATCCTTGATGTACGCGACAGTTGTTGAGTATTACATTTTTACGCGAAACCAGCCTACTACATTCGCAGAGTGCGAGAGTAACTGGAGCGTGCGATAAGCTTTTAATGATTCTATTTTTGCGCGAGATTATTTTTTAAACGACTCGTCAGTGCCTTACATTACTTTTTTTCCTACTTCGTTATCCAGTCAAATCTCATTTGAAAGACGCCGCGAGATTTGTAAATAAGAGATTTATAAACAAAGAAGATAATACGAGTACCGTTTGTTTTTTCCCGTTAGTATTTAAGAAACTCGAGAACAACGAGACTCACTCGATGCAGCCGTTACAGGGCGTAGTTTAATACTTTCTAATATGTCTTTATACTCTCTTTCAAAATACTTGCACACCCGACAAATGCGATTTATCCCATGAATTATTTTTCTCTCTGTTATTTGTAATTTTGTACAAAGAATTATAAAAAAAAAAATAAAATAAATAAAAATAATGATTTACGTATAAATAAGTCATCAAAGAATTTCTGTTCATATTGTATGCGATACCTTTTGTATTTTGTACACGTAAGCTAAGCATGAGCTAAGTGAATCGTATGGCCGCAATCCGCGCGCGCGCATTTTCATCGGTGGGAAATTACGAGGGAAACGAAATATTCGCCTCATCCCGGCGCATCGAAGTCCGCGTCGCGTCACCGGAGAAAGAATGAGCGGATGGAAAACGAGGCAAAAAATCTGCTAAGAGGTTTATTTTGTTAACAAGTACGTAAGAAGCTTAAATAAATGTACATTTTGTTGGAACTCGCCTTGTTACGCAATCACCCGAGATCTCCGCCTGGTTCCCGGGGTCCAACCCCCACTCCCCCTCCTAAAATAAACTCTTTAAGAATAATAGCACTCGAAGGTAAGTAAATTCTTTTTCTTCTTTTCGTTTGACGGCGAAAATCTCGAGCCCCGACCGGGAGGACTTTATCGATTGCACGTCCCGGCGAGTGCGCGACACCGTGGGGGGCACTCGCTTGGTCCCCGAGCGAAATCCTATAGCTGCTGCCTCCCGAAAAAATCGCTATTAAACTGGACGCGTCGCCAAGAGGTTTGATAAAAATCAGCGTGACACTCCAGATTACCATATAGAGTGCGCCGGCGGAAATTCATCAAGCGGCTCGCTTCGCCGAAATATTCATCGAGCGTCTCAAAGAAACACGTCGCTCGGTTCATCTATGCGCGCCACCGGCCCATCTTCCGGTTGCGGGTGCAAAATTTATCCTTCCAACGCACACTCGCGTCCCATTCCCGGCCAGAGGAAAGTAAAACGAATGCTTTTTTAAAGTGCCGCAGGGGCGACATTCGCGCGCGGTCGCCTTCCCTTCGCCGCGCCGGATAAATTAATGATGCCGGCGGACAGGGGGACATACGTCTGTGTCAGCGCGATATATATGGCCGGCCGTTACGGGATCGCCGGTTGACAAGACGCCGGCCGTCCCGATCGAGCTGCTGGCGAACTTCATTTTTTCCTCAGCCGTGCTCGCCGCCCTGGGCTTTTATCACGGCGATGTAAATAAGACGAGAGATCCGCACTGGGAAATCCTTGACGATTAGGGTAACAAAGTGCCGGAGCCGTTTGTTGCTTTTTCCTCCGAGCTCTTTTCCGCGCCCGTTTTCTCCTCCTCTTTTTTTCTCGCGACGCCCGGAGCAGCGCGGATTTCCCTACCGCCCCCGTAATTTACCGGCGACGTGATCTTTCGCTCGGAACTTTGCACACGTCGAAAATGACGGAGGCGAAAAAATTTCGGAGTTAAAATTTATTGCGCGCCGACGAATCGTCACCGCGGAAATATATTTCGAGCGCGATTGAGAAGCTCCGGGTTGAGGCACGTGCACCTGCGCAACCGCATTCTCTCAGCAAGAAATCCCCTAACCATCGATTCGTATATTATTTCAGTACATTCAAGCGACGTTCGTTTATATTAATAAAAAAAAAAATAAACTCCGTGAACAAGCTGAATTATTCCATCTCGAATGCGTCAAGGCAACAAATTGCTCTACATCGTTATCCAACCCCGGGTCCTTAATTATCGCATTCTCCGTAGCTCTCTCAATAATCGCAATTGCAGATGCGAGAAGAAAAGACCATACTAATTGGCGCTAGACAGAGTGTGTGCTTAAAAAAGAAATCGCCGCCAATTGCCTTCCCATTCAGAGCACGCGATCACTCCTTCGATACGCCCTCGCCTCGAAGTAAAAAAAAAAAAAAAAATGCGGTGAAACGAACTGAGCGCCAACTAAAAAAAAGGGGTATAGTACCAGTCCGCGAGAGAAAAAAGAGGAACTCGCTCGGCGTACGCTCTCTCGCGTGCAGCGGCGGCGGCGAGAGGGTGAATGGAGGGGGTGGCGCGCTCGCGCCGGCGGAAGGGGAGGTGGCAGCACGGCGGTGGGCTATAAGGGCGGGTGCGCCGCGACGTCTCTGCAGTGAGCGCCGCGACGCCTCTCCCGCCGGACGAGTAGACGATCAGTGCGCGGTACATTCACGCGGTGGTGCGCCGGGTGCGGGGGATGGCCTAGGCGGCGCTGGCCGGGAGGTGACGATCGCCCGGAGGACACGCCGACGCCGAGCCAAGGTTGGTGCTGCGGTTTCCGCACGAGCCAGCCACTAACATGACAGATAAAAAAAAATATATATATATATACATTTGAAAGGAAACGCGAGCGCCCGTGGGTGCAATATAAGGTCCTCTAAAGCTCCGAACTTTCCTAAGAACCAGTGCTTGCCCTTAGTTTCGTGTAGTCCACCTGTAACAATACTTCAAATTGACATTAACTAGCGGCGCAAAGTTTACCCTCGCTGCGGTTGGGGCTGGAACTCGGGGGCGAATTCGTTAATTAATTGATGGGATTACTCGGATAAACAGGGAGCGATGTAAGTACCATGTGAGTTTGAATTTAAAAAAAGAGAAGAGCTTATTCCGAGAGTAATTGCTGTCTGCTTTGCGCGCGGAAGAACGAAATTGACTCGATTTCGGAGGCAATGCGCCGGCGGCTTTGAGTGCGGGAAAACATTTGCTGCGCGTAAAGTTTATAAATATTTCCTTCGCTTATACATTTTCCACGCAGCCTGCGCGCCAAGAGGGGCAGGAATATTTACCCGCTGTACTGCGCGCGACTCTTGCTCTCCGAGTTTTCCCTTCCGATTTGCTCTAGCATGAAAATCCTTTATTGATGTACACTTACCCCAGTTCGGCGGGAGAGCGTCATTTTTCCGTGCAGTTGATCGCGAAAGAAATAAATGCAATCTCGGCTCCGCTCGACGCTAATCCCGCGAGTGGAGTCATCCACCGAGGGCAATTTCGATCGAGTTGTGGAAACTGTGATGCCTATACCCGCCCCCGCGCGGAGATAACAGCTGGGAGCAAGCTGATGGGCGACAAAACTTTTTTTTCTCAGGCCCGGTGCTTATTACACTTCGCTCGCCGGCGGTTTTTGCTGCCGGAGGGATTCACTTTCTCATCGGCCAACTTGCTGATGCTCTTGTTTTATGCTTGGATTTGACGTTACGGTCGGCGTGTGATTTCGCCGGCAAGATCCTGACGCTGATCCGTCAAATGTCCCCTGCGAATTTATTGCAGACCTTGGCTGATCGTCGTATTGGATGTGTCAAGGTGTCGTACTACCCTCTGGGTAACGAGTGATACGGATAGGGATGTAATTTCAGCGATTTTTGTCCAACGAAGTTAGCTGCTCTTTTTTTGCTGAAGAATAAATAGGAACTCTTGCATGAGCCAATCTGTTTTTTTTTTTTATACGATACAAGTGAGTAGTTTCTAATAACACGTTTAATTGCATTGTTATTGAATCGTTTCCGAGATAGCTATTATAATGTAGTTACAATATAATAATTGAAATGGAGCTTTAGAGGAACTGTTATCTAATAGCTAATTAATTCAACGTTACTTTTAGAAGAAAAAAATTGATAAATTTTTTGTTTTTAAATTATTGCTGCACCCTGTGTGTTATCACGACAAAATATTTAATTAGTTTTGGCGTTTTAATAGTTTGCAGAGTAATATTATTTAAAAATATATATATGTACAATTAATTATTAATTATTACAATTAATTAATTATTAAAAAAGATAGAGGAAAGAGTAAAAGCAAAAAAAACTACGCAATAAAAAAAAGTTTAAAACAAGAATACGTACAAAAGTATTATTTCTCCTACTACATTTGTTTTTTTATTTATTTATTCAACCACGCTATATATATTTGGGGGTATGTACAAAGTATCTCTTATAAAGGGTAACTAAGTCACTCGTACACAGTTTGATTGTAATGCACAATGCTATAGAAGTAAACCTGCAGTATATTTGCTTATTTAAGGGGTAGCATCACCTTTGAATTTTGAAAAAATAATTTTATTTTTTTTTTGCATAAAAAGGTTCTTTAAGGTCCCAAGAATTATTTTCAATAGATTTTATACGGGGGCGGAGCCGAAAAATGACTGAAAAAGTCACCCGACCAAAATAATCGGAGTGCAGCACTCGGACTTTTAATCT
>JAWWEP010038387.1:0-12812 GCA_035582995.1 Sycophila quercilanae | reverse complement strand
TTTCATAATAAATAACGCGCTCTTAGCGGTCGGCCTCATTGAGAGACTCGTGGTCAAAATTTAAGTCCGATCGGAGCAGTAGGGAGTGGGGGAATGCGACCGAGCGCAAAACTGGGGAAGCGGCCTCTTATTAGAGAGAGGCCTCTTATGTTAGAGAGAGTGCACTGTATATATAAATTATATTAGATTATACATGCTTGTTCCTAGGTATAAAGTACTGTGTATAGAGTGTATATAATTTATACATATTTTTTTCACATGGGCGTTGATCAACCCAGGTTAAATGTTTGCGTGGGGTTTCTTTTTTCGTTATATAGACAACAATATACTTATAAAATGTTCATTCTATAGCCTTACGGCCATGGCTAGGAAATTAAGTGGAGGGCACGCACTTGGTGCAAAATTTAATGTTCGCTTGGCCTCGCGTCGCGGGGTTTCTCAAGCACGCATCGTAACCTAATTAGTGCAGGCTAACTTTCTCTACGTGCTTCGTTTATTTATATATTTACTTTTTTATTTTACTCTCCATTTCTATTTCTCTTCTTTATTGTTGTTTAATTGAACATATAGTCGCTTCTAATGAAAACTAGCACATTTCAGTTTACTGATACTTTTGATTTACATTTATACAATAATAAATGGTATCATTTTGAATTTATTTTTCACAGATTTTTAGTAATCTAGAGCTCTTTGTTCAAAATTCTGAAAATTTCTAGTTTTAGTTAGAGGCGACGATATTCTTTTAAAAGAGTAATCTTTTAAAAGAAAACAATTCGCGTTCACGGCCGATATTGTTAAAATGTTTCGGCAGATTCGAGTAGCCGCCTGCGACCGTAATCTGCAGAGGATTGTGTGGGCTCCCAGCCCAAGTGTAGAGCCGCAGGATTTTTATTTAACACGGTGATATACGGGACTGGGTGCGCTCCGTACCTGGCGATTCGTACGCTACAACAACTGGCGCACGATGAACGCTCTCGCTTCCCTCTCGGCGCGCGGTGCCTTGAGTCGGATACTTACGTGGATGACACCTTCGCCGGCGACGACGAGCTCGTGGGTGCGATTAAAAAACGTGACCAGCTGATCGAAGTATTGCGAGCCGCCGGGACCGAGTTGTACAAGTAGGCCGCGAATCATTCAGACCTGCTCCCGAAGGAGACGCAACGAGCCGAGCAGATGCCGCTAAAAGAACTCGACCGCGAGAGCTCCGTCAAAACACTCGGAACTCAATGGTCCCCTGCTCGGGACGAGTTTAGATTCACCGCGCGCGGCCTTGAATGTTCTACGGACTCGGTGACTAAGAGAACAGTTCTCTCAAACATCGCGCGACTATTCGATCCGTTAGGATGGTTGTCGCCTATAACCGTGATCGCTAAAATTCTAATGCAGGATTTGTGGATAATTAAATGTGACTGGGACACTCCGCTGTCGTCCGAAGCTGCCGAACGATGGCGCAGCTACAGCGAGTCGCTTAGTTCGCTTTCCACCATAGCTGTAAGTCGCTGGCTAGGAACCGCTAAGGATCAACCGTTACAAATCCACGGGTTTTCCGACGCATCTTCGCGCTCATGCGGCCGCAGTTTATCTCCGCGTAAAAGAATCCGACGGTCGCTTTCGCGCGCAATTGCTGGCCGCGAAAACAAAGGTAGTTCCAGTCAAGACAGTGAGCATACCAAACCTCGAGCTTTGCGCCGCATCTCTCCTCGTTAAGCTAACCTGCCATCTGCAGAAGCTAGATTTTTTCAAACAAGCGCAAATGTATATGTGGTCTGATAGCGAGATTATTCTCAGGTGGCTGAGCAAATACCTGTGTCATTGGAAAACGTTCGTCGCGAATCGCGTATCGCTGATCCAGACAAATCTGCCGGCTGCGAAGTAGTCGCATGTTCCAACGAAGGAAAATCCCGCGGACATCGTGACCGATTTGTGGTGGCCCGGATATGCCTGGCTCTCCCTTCCGCCCGAAAGCTGACCTCAACCACCCAAGGTCGCTCGCGTACTCCACGCGCGAGCTGAGGTGATGGAACCGGAAATCCTCTTGCTATTTTCAAACTTAACGAAATTAATTCGAGTCGTGGCGTATTGTAGGCGGCTGTTCTTGGTCGTGCACCTGCGCAAGTCTGGGAAAGAGCCACTGCCCGATCAGCTTACAAGCCTAGAGTTAGCTGAGTCGCGCGCACACCTTGTACGTCTGGCGCAGTCGTGTGCGTTTGTTAGCTGCCGGTCCCCCTCTCCAACGTGATCTTCCGCTCATTCTTCTCAATTGGTGCCGGCACCAATTCACGTTCACGGCCGATATTGTTAAAATGTTTCGGCAGATTCGAGTAGCCGTCTGCGACCGTAATCTGCAGAGAATTGTGTGGGCTTTCAGCCTAAATCTCGCTGTTCCGTAACGGAAAATCCTTGCCGAAAGGCAGCCCGTTGTTGAAATTAAACCCGATACTAAGTCAGGAAGATGGCATCCTGCGTGTGGGTGGGCGCCTCGCGAACTCGCGCCTGTCATTCGAGCAGAAGCATCTGCCGATACTCCCACGCAATTCGGCTCTCAGCCGACTGTACGTACGTCACGCTCATCGTACGATGCTGCACGCTGGTCCGACGCTCACCTTGGCCACCTTGATGCGACACGCGTGGATCCTGGGTGCGCGCTTATTAGTTAAGTCCGCGATATACACATGCGTAAAATGTCAGCGCACCAAGCCTCGTGCGACCCACCAGATACTAGGGGATCTGCCGGCGAGCCGAGTGACCCACGTCCGGCCCTTCACCACCTCCGGCGTCGATTACGCCGGACCGTTCCAGATCCGCACGACGAAAGGGCGTGGCCATCGGACTTACAAAGGTTATATTGCGCTCTTTGTTTGTTTTGCGACGCGTGCGATTCACCTAGAGTTAGTGAGCGACCTGACCACAGCGTCCTTTATTGCGGCCTACCGGCGATTCATGAGTAGGCGAGGTATCTGCTAAAACTTGTACAGCGACAACGCGACTACTTCTCGCGGAGCCGACACCGAACTGCAGTCCATGTTTGGCGTGGCGTCAGAGTTTTATAGAACAGTTTCCGAGGTACTTGCGAACGACAGAACATCTTGGTCGTTTATTCCTCCGACAACACCACACTATGGAGGCATTTGAGAAGCTGGTGTTACATCAACGAAGCACCATTTAAAAAGATCCTTTGATGAACATACGTTCACGTTCGAGGAATTCACGACAGTATTAACGAAGATCGAAGCTTGTCTGAATTCTCGCCCTTTGTCACCACTCACCGCCGACACTTTCTCATCGAGTCAGCTTCGGGCCTCATCCCCGACGAAGAGCTCCCCGGCGTGCCCGAGAACTGTCTCGACCGCTTTCAACTGATGCAACGGGTCCGCGATCAGTTCTGGAGGCGCTGGTCAAGTATATATCTTGTCAAGTCAAGAATATTTGCAGCACCTCCAAGAGAGAGGGAAGTGGAGAGAACCTACCGAGAAATTCGCGGTAATTCAACTCGTGCTTCTCAGAGACGACCGCTACCCCCCCCCCGCGAAGTGGCCTCTCGGTCGCGTTATAGAGGTTCACTCAGGCCCGGATGAATTGGATGGATTGGTGAGAGTCCTCACCGTTAAAATGGCTACTAGCACTTTCCGCCGACACATCGCGCGTTTATCACCGCTTTCAATAGATTCAGGACCACAAGAAAAGGAAGTTCGTCCGACGGACGAAGGCGGTCCGACGGACGAAGGCGGGCGGAATGTTCGGGACCCGTATGTCCCTTCTCGCGTATCTTTCAAATAAATCAATCGCGAAATAATAAATCTTAAAACTTTCTCCGCTACAAAAACTGTTTTCATCTAAACTATGTAAAAACAGTGGCGTACACTCTTCACGCTGTTTTAGTCTTTTATGACGATCAGTACTCCACGGGAACAATAAGGCAAACTTCTTTGAGTCGCACTTGCGAGCTGCGGCAGACTGACTGGGTAGACTGGGGAAAACCCAGAGGGAAAACCTGAAGGCACGGAGCGGTCCCGAAGCGCTGCCGAGCCGACGCTTCGGACCTCCGGACTTCACTTCACCTCGGCGCGTCTCTCGAATCGGATCGACGAGACTCAGAAAATGCTGACAATATTTAACGATAATCTCTTACCTTGATGGAGAGTTCAAATTATAATAAAGATAATAATGGTAATAATGAAGAGTGTGCAAGTAGGTTGAATAAATAAATAAGGACACAATAATTAAATTAAGACGAAATGAAGTTTTATTACAAAAGGCATAACAAACCTCCACAGACGGTGGAGGAAAAAGCCGTGAAAGAATGAATAAATTTACAATACTTTACAATTACAATTACAACAAGACGCGGCGGATTGAATGCATTCAATTACTAACTTAAACGCTTACCCTAAATGGCCAATATTATGCGGTACGCAAGGGGACCCTGGCGATAGCGCGCACGGCTATCGGGGCCTGAGGAAAAGAGAAGGTGGCTCCGCAACCCTTCCTGGATGACGCCGTCCCAACGTCTTGGGCACGGGAACAGCCCTCACAGCGTCACCTCCTGGGATGCCTGATCGTCAGCGATGCAGGCACTGCCTCGGGAGCGCGCCCCTGGAATCAGCGAGGGTGATCCCAACGAAGCCCCTTGGCCTCGTCTCCTGGACTTGCGCCGTCCTTGCGCACGCTCCTCGGATAGTCCGCTCACAAGCACGCACACACGCACGAACGTCCGCGGCTCACGTCGAAAACACGCGCGTCAGAGTTTTGCTCGAAAGCACCACCGAAGAAAACACGGTAACAACGAACAAGGGCTCGGCCTTACCTCCGACCCGAGAGACGCGCCGAGGTGAAGTGAAGTCCGGAGGTCCGAAGCGTCGGCTCGGCAGCGCTTCGGGACCGCTCCGTGCCTTCGGGTTTTCCCTCTGGGTTTTCCCCAGTCTACCCAGACAGTCTGTCGCAGCTCGCAAGTGCGACTCAAAGAAGTTTGCCTATTGTTCCCGTGGAGTACTGATCGTCATAAAAGACTAAAACGGCCTGAAGAGTGTGCGGCACGTGCGCTCGGAGTAATAAAGTAAAAAAGGGGGCCGGTCGGACGGCCGGCCGGGCCTAATGAGTCGAGACGGACCGTTCCGTCGCATGTAGGAGCCCGAAAACAGCCGGTTACTGTTTTTACATAGTTTAGATGAAAACAGTTTTTGTAGCAGAGAAAGTTTTAAGATTTATTATTTCGCGATTGATTTATTTGAAAGATACGCGAGGAGGGACTTACGGATTCCGAACAAACCATTAATTTCAGAACACTCTATAGAGAGTACGGGATTTAGGTTTTTAATTGAAAAAAGCTTACTTGGAACTTTTAAATCATTAATCAACAAAAACAATCAAATTTTGTAGTGTATTAGTAGTGATGCAGTTCTTTTCTTATTCTCTTTTTCTGCCTCTTACGTGTCTTCCATACTTGTAGCTTACAAATGTTGATTAGTTTTTCTTTGTTTATCTACATTGGATAAAAGTAAATCTTGGGATCAATTTAAGAAAAGTAAATTAATTTCTTAACGAACGGTTGTAAATTGAACACGTATGTTTGTTGATATTGAAAAGAATAATTGAAGGTTCGTGGAAGTTCTACAGAAAATCAAGCTTGATCAAGGTAGAACGAAAAAGTTAACAATAGCTGTTTATGCTGATTCCTTTTTTGATTAATGAACCGAATTTAACGAGCGAACTCCGATATGGGAGAGGTCACTTCTAAAAAGCAGCCCATAACAATCGCTTTTTTTTGACGAAAGTCGATGATCGATCTTTGAAATACCGTGCCATTAACGTTGCACAGAGTGCACTCGTTCGCTCATCAATTTAAGAGATACCCATCTCACTGGTCAGTTCATTCCGTTTTTTTTATGTTTAATGGTTTATTTCAAGCGGAGAATGATATAAGGCTAATAAAAGTAATTAAGGAGAAGCAGTAAATTCAATATTTAAACAATTGTTAATATTTCGTCACCTCTAACAAAGAAAAGCACGTTTGCTATAAAATTGCCTGTTTTAAAGCACTTTACGCAAGTCTTGAAAATTATTTTATTTTATTTTTTATTTATTTATTTATACGGGCAAAAAGCCCTTTTACATAACATTACAAAAGAAATTGGCACTTATTAGATTATTTATACCTATAAGAGAATAACATCCCTAATTTGAGTTTTAAATGTGCTGATATTTTTTTTCACATTTTCTTATTTCTGGAGGAATTAAGTTCCATCTTCGAATCAGTCTGGCAATCCCTTGGTTAAAACTATAATTCGAACTATATCCATTTTCCCACAGTACTCGAGAATTACGCAAGTTATAGCCCAGATTTCGAATTTGGAGAAGTTCAACCAGATCAGAACAATTTAAATATTCGTAAAGAACTTTATATGCAAATAAAGCATCATTGTAGTTAAATATCCACGATATTGAATTAATATAGAAAATTTAATAAAAATTACGCGAAAATAAGAATATGTTTTGCAAATATATAGTAATACCACATATTAAAAAGTACATCAATATATGTCAATTAGTATGCTATTGCAACGAATAAACACTCGTTATTTCATCTGGCAATTTTGGAAGTCTGGAATCAATTTGGCTTGTAAAATTGCCTCAAGTTATCGTAAATACCGACATCGGGTAATGACGTCCCACGGTTTCTAGTCATTTAGTAATTTTTACTCTAACTAACTCTTGGATTGATTCAAATCACTTTATGATAATTTTGTATAAGATGGATGAACTCAAGGACTTAATTACAAATCACATGGATAATAATATAATGAAAGTACTAAAGAAGACCGAAGAGGTTTTAAGACGAGAAATAAGAGCACTCATACACGAATATTTTAACACGTGCAAAAGTTTATTTAAGTCAAGAAAAAATTATTGACTTCAAAAGGACTACTACAATGTAGTCGAAACGTTGTCGTCGAATTTTAAATAAAAAAAGTTTTATTGACAGTAATGTCCGTCTACTCATTTACACAGACTCAATAATCTACTGCCAGTCGATTCAAAAAGATATTTAACTTTACTCTAACTATTTTTTGGATAATTTTTAACGTGTACCATAGCATTCTCTCCGTCTATTCAATCAAATAGTTTACCGTCGAACGAACATATCACTCGAGAGTTACAGAAGACTTCGCTCGCGTCACTTAAAGAGTCCAGCCGCGTATGGCAAAGTGCTCCGATAGGTATTTCCACGGGACGGAACGAAGATGGGCTCGGTATAAGTGCCGAAGCAACGTCGCGAAGTGCCAGACGCGCGTCTCATGCGCCCGTCGAGTGCAGAGCCGGGCTCTCATTACTCTCGTTTAACGATAACATTCTCGCTGGGGCTAATGAGAACGAGAGCGCAGTTGCGCACGTGGGCGCAAGCTGAATGGGCGAGAAAGTGAGGACTGTGGGTGACGGGAGGAGGCGTGCAGGCCCGAGAGCTCTATCGACCGAGCTTCCTCGTTCCCATCGCCCGTTTTACGAGTTGGCCGGAGAAGCGGGTACCAACCTTTTATTTAAATATCTTTTCAGTTAACGAATATGTCTTGACGGGCGAATGTATTCCTCGTGTATTTCGTTTTACATAGGGATTGGGATATTTGGTTTTGTTTGATAGCTACAAAGTTAAACTTTTAAATAAGTTAAATAAACACTGAGCAGGAGAGTGTCACACTTAAGGACAATCGATTTGGATGAAACTTTAGAAGTTGTGTTTTAGTGCGAAATAATGAAACATACAACGTTTAGATGGACTCCATAGCTTTATTTAAGAGATACAACAGATTTTGTTAATACTGCAAGAATACCTAAACGCTAATATTTTTAGTAATATCCGTTGAAAAGTCACGGGTTTAAAGTGTGAGTGGTTCGTTTTAATATTTATTACTAGAAAACAATTTTAAAAGTTGCATCTATAAGTCGGTGATCCGAAAGTGTGACATTCGCTTATTGAGATATTGTAAATAAATATAGATTGATTTACATTTTGTTCAGATATTATTTAATTGGCAGGATTAGAAAGAAAGGTTAATAAAATTGTTTTCAAAGAAACTGAATTATTAGTATCCTTTTTTAAAAAAACATGGCTTTTTCATTGAGGTCAGTATTTGTCGTATCGCGAAAAATTGAGCTATCTCTTATTTATTGTTTTTAGTTATTGTTGTTTATTTGATCGAAACCTGCAAAACTATTCATTTTTATTTCATTAGAACGTATTAAAATCAAACCAAGGTGTATAAAACTTTAGGTTCTCTAAAATAAGCGGCAACCAACTATTCGAATTCTATGTGCAATTCATAAAGGTTTATCAGATGCTTGAAATTGTTGTTTTATAAGAATAGACTTAGTAAGGTAATTGAATTAGATTGTTTTATGGTTGTGTTAAACGATAATTCGGTGGTTTTACATTAAATCAAATTTTATACATATATTCTATTTCGTGGGATTAGAATAAGTTAAGCAGAGATAAAGCTACTTATTGCTCTATATATAGTCATTTTGAAATAATCATGGGTTAAGGTGATCTAATCTCAATCTAACTAATATTAAAAATAAATCAAGTACAATTTCGAGTCTGCATTAACACATTCAACATTGATAACAGCTAAAATAAATTAAGTGCAGGAATTATTCATCAATGGATCTCTTTCTAATCCATCTCTTCGGCCGATAGCCATTTACCTTATCCTATACATACTTTGCCATAAATCCGGAACATATTTCGTGGACGTAACAGATTATCGCAATCTTCTCCCCATACTACATCCACACTGTTCCGATACTCATTCTGTACTTGCCCCATACTCAAGTCCTGATTTGAAGAATTTGTCAAATTTTTTTTATTTTTTTTTTGTGTCCCAGTTGTTTTCTGTAATCCGCGAAATCGCATATAATGACAATTACTAAAATAACTAAAGTAAAATTCTGCGGAAATTAAGTATGTCTCAGGTTCGTTATACAATATAGTCATTTTTACTGTAATTATAATAAATTTAATTAAACTTTTTGTTCATTGTATTACCTCTTGCACTCAATTTTGTTCATTGTACAATCGTTTTGATCGCAAAATTATATTGTGGAAGCTCGTCGCAGTTCCGTGAGCGAAGCCCAGTGGAGCCGTAAAATTTTCGTCGAATCCAGAAGCAGAGGGTGGTTGGCGACGCACAGGCGGTAATTTTCATTGCATATTCAGTGGAGCGGCTCGGTCCGTCGTTTGCAGCAGTTGCAAAGTTATTGTAGCACCCTCCCTGTTCTATATATACATAACACGTGCCGCACTCAGGCTAAAGCATGGACGAAGTCGATTAACTTCTTTCACTTATTTTTCATCCTTGCATTAGCTTGCAACGTTAAAGTGCTTAAGTAGACCGGTTAAAAAATTTAAGAGTCGCGAAGGAAGTCTTACGCCCTACTTCCTCGGGTTTTTCGTCGCTGAAAATAAATTAGAAGCCGAGAAATCGTAATAATATTAAAGTTTTATCTCGGAAAAAGGTACTTTTTTCGAACCCTGGAAGAAAATTAACCAGAAATTAATCAGAATGTAACTTATGCTTAAAATTTTGACTAGAAACTTTGCTTACTGTCGGCGACAGTTTCTGATTAGAATATGATCAACTTTCGAGTCAAAATATGATAACTGCCATTCGTAGGTGTTTATATGATGGTGCAACGCTATTTGAAGGTTCTGTTTCCTCAAGAGGAAGATTTGTTTGTAATAATAAAATTTTGAATCTTATTTCCTGATCACTCATTTTTATAATTTTGAAGGAGGTTTGTATCGATGTTAACGAGTACAATGTGTTGTAAATTGATAGATGTGCAACGTTTTGATAAATTGTTAGCCTTTTAAAGCACTAGATATATTTCCGTTACAATATTGAAACGTCGTCGATATTATTAAACAGAGTTTATAAAATTATGAACATATACATGCCTGAATCTGCTTAGAAACTGATCGTTCAACTCGATCCGAGGAAGATTTGCTTTGAATTTGTAGCGCGGCAAACCCGATTGCTTCACAAATTTTTTAAAATAGACAACATTTACCCTCTCAGTGACGCTGTCCAGACGTTCAATAAAAGCCGGTACCTCACTTGCCCTCACTTCTCTGGCGTACAACTCATGAAACATTTTGAGTGACTCGAACGACTTGCACGTTGCGACAATTATTTAATAAATGCCAGGTCCGCTAGCAATGACAGTTCGATATACTCTTGCCAATTATCGATGATAACAAAGGCATCATTTTGATACAATGATTGGAGTATCGATGGTAAATCGCAGACAGCCGCCACTTGGGATGCGATATGATCATCTACTTTCCACGTTTTGAGAAAGATAATCGACGTAACATTAAGCTTTTTAAAGGCGTGTACAGCTTCCAAACGAACGTCCATGTTGCAAATACTATACCTTTGTACCAGGGAAACATTCCCTCCAAAACCCATGACAAAACTTGTAATACACAACAGTCAGGATATGCTGGTCATGTGATTTAATAAATTGTTGCGTGTTCTTATGCAACAATTGGGTAAAAACACGTCAATCCGATTGAAAAACCGGTTGAGTGTCTCGAGCGCCACTGCTAACATATGTAGCGTGTTTTTTGGTGTTACAGGCATCGGGAATTTCAGCTAAAGTCTTTTTTAGGACTTCCTTATTGAATGCGGCGGCTGGCTGAAACGATTTATAGGCTCGACAAATCTACAATTAATGAGCGGTACAAAAAAAGTAAGAATTAATTTTTACTCAGTAACGTCGGTAATAATTAGTGCAAAAGTAACCGCGAAATGAATCGCAACGTCATTTTCCGAGACGGTGCATCAGTCGCCCTTGTAAACTCCGGTACCCATCGCGGGGGAACGAAAATTCACGCGACCTCCGCCTTAAAATGTAGTTCGTGCTGGAGTGTCGCGAGCGCCGAGCTTGCGCAATGATACATAGCCAAGCTTGCGACGTCTATTTCCCGCGCAACTGCATAATAACGCGGAAACATCGGGCGTTCTACACTCCGAACTCTACAGAGTCTCTCTTTCTCTCTCCCTCACTCAAGACACACTGCTCTTCGCTATGTCAACTTGATATTAATTATACGCACAGGCTACAGGGACTCGTTTAGTATGTACCTGTACGTAGGCCGCTCTACGAGCGTACTGCACGTAAGTCCTGTAATGTTCTCCCGCTGCACGATTTAATAAGCAAATAGTTGCAAGACAGAAAAAATGTATATTTAAGCTTTGACTAATAATTGGCAACGAAAATTGAATATACTACTTATGTACTCGTAGAAATTGAGAAATATTTTTTGAACTTATTCTTCTGATGAGAAAAATTCATGCGCCCTTCGGGCGTTTAATCTATTGAAGTCAAGAAATTCGTTAAAATTTTAATGAGACTAATCATATTTAGACTTCTTTAATTTTAAATTGTAATACTAAAGTTCTATTAAAATTTTAAAACTTTTTGAATTTTGACGCCATTTAAGGAGGTTAATTATCCGGTTAAATCTGTTAATTAACAGACAGATCCGGCAGAATAAATTTTTTATCATTAGCACTTTTAACACAGGCTCTTATGGGGAGAGTGATTTTATTTACTTCTTACAAAATAATTAACTGTCGCTCTTCGACAAAACTATTTTTAATAGAAGGGAAATGTTTAAGAATCAGTTATTCATAATAAAAGCAATAAGTGGATAAGAATAAATACATAAAAATAAATAAAAAGTGTTTTAGGTTATGATGCACTAGGACGTGCAAATGAGACAAAGAGAGTGTTGCTATTGTGTACGTGTATACGCACACAGAGCTACATGTGTGTTGGTGCATAGTCTCTCTTTTGACTAGCTACATACCGAATCTCATTAATCGTACCTTTATCCCTAAACCAATCAAATCCCTTTTTCGAGGATTCTAAATATCCTGTTATCGTTTTTCCAAGAGAAACAATCCAATAGTTTTTAACAGTCTCTCATGAAAAAAACACTGCAGGCGTAACCGTTGGTATAGTTCCTGACAAATATACTGGTAAAACTACTGATTATCAATAATTTTGCCTATAGATTTTTTGGAACTATACTGGCGTAACTGCAGGAAATAATTTATTTCCAGTAGTTGCAAAACAAAACTATTGGTAAAAAACTTTGGTAACCAGTAATTTATTTTCCTAAGAGGTTGGAATAATCAATGAAATATACTAATGAACATATCGTCGCTTCCTACGAAGGCTAGTAGATTTCAAAAAAGACCTATATTAATTTCCCTTTTTTGAAGCTCTGGACTAAAGGAACGTCTTTTAAAACCTGATAAATTCGAGGTATCATTCGTATGATACCCTAAGTTTATCATGTTTTGAAAGAGTTTACTTTACTCCAGAGCTTCAGAAAAAGGACATTAAAATAGGTCTTTTTTGAAATCTACTAGTCTTCGTAGGAAGCGACGATATGATAATATAAGCGGTGTCCAACTTCATAAATATGCTCTCAAGAATCAGCTCAGCTGAAGAGGTCACTCATTATTCTGCGATCAGAGGCAGCGTATAATCCGCGCTATTCATCAGTGTTTGCGATAGTCGGCTTGCAACTTGCTCCCACATGCGTACCCAAGTTTGAGGGGTCCTCCTTGTGATCGGCAGGAGACAATGAGGTAAACAGAACCACGTTGTTGCGGCTTTACCATGATGATTATAGTTAAACCCTCTGCAATGATCTGCTTCCGTGTGCCTTACAAGGAAACTATCCCAGGTGTCCCTCACCGATTTTGATGAAACTGCAATATGTTGTAGTACATCGAAAAATA
>JAWWEP010038365.1:0-12813 GCA_035582995.1 Sycophila quercilanae | reverse complement strand
GAGCAACGTTGCCAGATCAAAGTACTACTTGAATAAAATTTTTTTTGACTAGCGTAGAATCTGTACAACCTCCTTAACTGGTAATTCGATAGATTTTTCGATGAACCTGCGATTTTATCTGGTTTAAAAAAGGTACAGAGATTTAGAAAGCATACTTTTAGTTTCAGCTTACAATAAACAAACAAAGTTACATTTCTTTTTCGGGATTTTTATGAAAAGGGTGGTGATTACGATAAGGATTCACGCTAAAATTATACTGCGCAGATAAGATATAGCGGCTGTAGTGTTAAATCGATTCTCAGAGAATTATTAGCAAAGTGAATATTTAAGTAGATAAAGTACCGATATAACCAGACACGGCAACTTTTTTTCCAACTCTATCTTATCCTTATGAAAAGTAATAAAGAATGATATTGAGAGTGCTTTCCAAAGTACACTGGACAAATTATTTTAAGAAAAAAGTTCTTAGATCATACCAGATTAATTATACTTTGAGGTCACATAACATACTGTAATACCATTGTCACACTATTTGAGATTGTTTCCAGCGATAGTATTTGTATCTTTTTTATATAAAAATGTACTTTTAACGAAGTCTGATAGTTGAGCTACTTACTTTTTAAGAATCCAACTGGAACGAATGCCTGCTAATCCATTCATGAGCAAACTCTTTTCGGCGGCGGATCCCTCGTTGCTGAATCTTTTAAACATTACATCCCATTCAGCTTCACCACCGACATGATTCATACCTGATGTTAAAATATATAAACATTGTAAGACGTTTAAATACGTACCATTCATGTTTAAATTCATTTTTTTCTTAATTAACTCACCGTAGTAGTAAACATGCTCGCGAATATCTGGATGCGGGCGTACATCTTTCTCATCATTTATCCAGACTCTAAAGATAGAACCAGCTTCCTCTAAACATTCGATGTGTCCGACTGAGCACGCAAGACCCAGTATTGTGTCTCTAAGCTTCCTGAAATTAAATTTTCAATTCGTTTAGCCAATCGTAAAATTAGCAAAAAAATGAAATGTAAAATATATAGGTAGGATTTTTAACTTTTGTTTTTTAAAAATAATAATTAATTCTCAAAGAAACTGAAAATTCACTATAAAAACATCCAGTGTTTCCGGATCGCCACACATGTTTCGTGTAAATAAATATTTATTACATCATTTATCAAAATATATATTGTATTGATTGCACTCACAATATATCGTGATCATCCAATTTGTCGACGTTCCACGTGACGTCGTGGTAAGCGCCGTCCACAAGCTCCCTCACGTACGCCTAAATCGACATACATATATCATCTACATACAAAGATAGGAGATTCAAAGAAACCCTTAAAGATACTCGATATTTCAAACTGATAATTTAAAAAAATAACGAAATACTGATAATTTTTAAATATAATAATAATATATAAAATATAGAAAATTAAAACAATTGATTGTTATTATTAGAAATATTATTATTATTATTATTATTAATGGGCAAGAGGGGACGCTCTCCCCTCGACGAAGTAAAGTTTCACAGCGATATAGGGGGACTTTCTATGCCACGGAAAGGGTGTAGAGCTTCTGGCGGGTAAAAATCCCACACTTCCTGGGAGTGCGAAGTCTCCCCGGAATTTTTTAGATTTCCTCAACATCCTTCGATAAAAAGTATCATCTGTTATTGTCATTATTTTTATCAGTATTTCAGTTATATTGCTATTATCAATGTTATTATTGCTGTTGTTATTGTTATAATATCGTTACTGTTATTACTGATGAAACTGACACGGAATTTTGAAGATGCTGGAGTCGATGTGAGTAATCTGTCTATCGTCTTTAACTTATTGGCAGCGACTACCCACGGTGAAAAATGTTTTTCGCTACCGAGATAAAGAGTCATGTTCATCGCCGTCGAGTAATCTAGTTCCTTTGCAGCGGCTAGACTGAATGCGTCCTCGAGAAGATGTGTTCTATCTTGAGAAGAAAAGCGCTATAAAATTCAAGAGAATTGAGATAAGTACATATACGGATGGAATTTTTCAAGAAATTTTGCGAAGAAAATTCGTGCAAAAATGACATATAAAAATTATTAATCTGTTTGATAAAATTCGATTAGTTTTTATACGGTGTTATAATAAATGATGAAAACAGCTTTTGCGATGATGCTTGTTATACTCACGTGATGATTCTATCAGTATAACAAAATATGCTCATTAGTAACATGATAAAATAGTGAGAAAATTAAATACCTTGTGACTAGTTTGTAAGACATTGAGTAAGTTTTGCCATTCGGACTGTTCGTAGTTGACGCGGTAATAACCAATTTGATCAGTATTAAATTTAATCCACTCGACGGGTTCGTTCAACTTGATCTCCACTAAAAATATTTAAAATAATTCATCAATGACGATTATTATAGTGTGCGTAGTAAACACTAAACAAGATATTCACGTTAATCTAATTTACATTAAAAAAAGTTTTTAATTATTTATCATCTAATGTTTTACTTACGAGTTTCGGCATCTTTGTCAAACCAAACTAACGTAGGCGTAGAATTTTCACTAGTGACGTACGTAATAGGAATAGTCCACTTATAACCAAAAATCGATTCTGACGAATTGGATTTGCTGTCGGGATTGGATAAAAATCTCTTTTGTTTCAAAGTATAAGTAAACCTGTTTTTGTAGACTTTTACTACAGGGAAACCCATCTGTCTGGTCCAGGTGTCCATAATAGCGTTTACGTTAATTTGATTGCCGAGTGAACTTTGTATCATATTCAATAAATCCACTGTTTCCGCATTTTCGTAAGCATGCTTTTTCAAGTATTTCGTGACTCCTGCGTAAAATACCTCAGTGCCGACCAACTGTTCCAGCATCCGCAAAATTGACGCTCCCTAATTAAAAAAATTATAATCGTTATCGATAATTTTCAATGAGAAATAAGTTATTTAGTAAAGTAATTTAGTACCTTTTGATAGGAGATGACGTCAAATATGGCAGTAATTTCATCGGGATTGGTAACTTTTTGAACAATAGGATGGGAACTTAATTTTGCATCAGTGGCCATGGCTGGGTGCAATACGTTTAATAAAAATTCATCCATCTAGAAAGATACTGTCTGCTATGTACTTGATTTCAATTGCAGTTGTTAAGATTTTGAAATAATCAACTTACAAAGTGCCATTCTGGAAGTGTCGCGTCGGAACTTTTATACTGCATAAACGTGGCGAAACCTTCGTTGAGCCACAGATCATTCCACCAGGCCATCGTTACTGAAATAAAATAAGTTTGAATGAACATTTTATTTTTTATAAGAAAAAATATTATTTCAGGTTTTATGGATTACCTAAGTTTCCAAACCACATGTGTGCGAATTCGTGCGCAACTACTAGCACTATTTCCTCTTGAGTTTTGGTGGAAGTCTCACTGTCGTAAAGAAGCTTCGCTTCTCGGTAAGTAACCAAGCCCCAATTTTCCATAGCACCGGACACAAAATCAGGAATGGCCGCCATATCTTTAAAATAAAATGGAAAATAATTAGAAAAGCAAATAAACAAATTAAACAAATTGCCTGACTTAATCAAGAAGCTTTAAATACCCAACTTCGGTAGTGGATAATCTATTTCAAAAAGATTAATGTAGAATTCAATGATTTTGACGCCCACATCGAGAGCGAAAGATCCCTTTTCTTTTTGCGCTTTTGTCGTGTAAACGCTCACTGGAAAAGTTTTACCAGCTAAACCATTGGCTTTTTTCGATACAGCCACGAAATCGCTGATAATGAAGCAAGCGAGATATGTCGACATCGGTACGCTTTTTGCGAAAGTGACAGTAGTAAATCCTTCAGAAGGTTTGTCCGCTTCAGATTTCTAAAATGTTGCTTTATGTTTTTATATAGCTCTCTTTAGTACACTGATATAATAGTTTAAAAAATTAAGTATTTTTTTATGCAATATGCATCCCACAGTATTATTTCATTCTCCCGGATTTTAGTGCGAAAATTTGCCGTTCGTTCACCATTTTATTTTTAAACCATTTATATTTTGCATTTTTAATTTAAATTACACTTCACACATAGTATTCAGTGAAAAAAAAATAACGTAGGAAATTTTGCTATAAATTCTTGAAGATAGGAGAAAGATTTAAAATATGAAAATGATTATTATAAAATTTCTAGAAATTTTCCTACAAAAATAATAATTTTTTTGTAATTGTTAATAAATTTTTAATGTTTCAAGTGTATTCTCTTTTTTCATTTCAAATAACTTACAGTAAAAGTTCCTATTTCTTTTTGTCACTGTAGGATTAGCTACAAAACAAAATTGAATTACTTTTTACTATAAAAATAAAATTGCACATAAGCTTTTTTTCTAAATCGGTATGTGCCATGCTAATGGATAACTAAGCTGAAAAACCGACGATTGCATTAATTGTTTTTTACTTCTCATGTTATTTGTTGTTCCCACATTAGCACTCCAAAGAAATAATATGTATTTTCAATGGCCGTACGGTATACATGTCTATATTTCTATTCATAAAAATAAAATTACCTCAACATTCATGTTTGATAAGGCACTGTAGCAGTCACCCGTTGGGTGAACAAGTTTAACATCAAATTGCGCTTTAAAACCTGGCTCATCAAAGCAAGGGAACGACCTCCGAGCATACGTTGGCTCAAATTTACTAGTGGCTATGACTCTACAAAAAAATTATTTTCGTGTCATTGCATTTGCAATTGTTTTTTTTTAATTAAGATAAAAATTTTCGATAGAATTTTTTTTACCTGGTGTTATTCTTCTCGTCCTTGTATTTACTGGAGTAAAAACCTACTATCTTATCTTGCAGCGATCCGGAAAACGACAGGCTGAGATTATATACACCAACTTCCAACTCTCTGATGGGCACAATCTTGAAAGTTTCATTTTTATTTATCGGATAGCTTTCTTTAATTTCCACGTTCAGCTGATCCTCGCGCGAGCGCATTTTCAAGTTTAGCACCTTGATGCTGAGATCTTTCTGGTGTAACGTGATAAAGTTGTACTTTTTTGACACCTCAATGAGAATAGACACTCGCCCTTCAAACGTGCCATTATTTAAATTAGGATGTAAATAAAGATCGTAGTATAGAGGCCTAATTTCTTTGGGCAATCGAAAATCAGCCTCCAAAGTAGACATATCGCGATTTAATGCAAACGAAGAGTAATCACTCAGCTTTCGTGTACCTGAAACATACATTAAAAATTAAACTTTTTTTATTGCTTATTCATTAGCTTATTATTATTTATATTTATGTATTTCGTCTATAAGAGAGGTAGGAAAAGGGCTACCAAGTACTGCTCTGTGCGTGGCTCGATCACGTTGGTTGCGAGTCATTTTTCACCTACCATTTGAATTGGAAATAAAAGACTGATGTCTCCCAACCAAGTGTGAGTTGATCCACCTCAGGCCAGTCTTTGGGAGCCTCATCGTTTATTATTTCAGTACCTAATTAAAAAAAAAGCATACTCTACATTTTTCATTCGTAAATAATTAATATCTCGAAAGATATAAATCAAATATTAATGCTTCATCAGTTTTATTTGATTTATACATACTTTTTATGAGGTTTTTTTTATATACGTTAAAGTCTTAAAATTGAAAGGCTCGTAGTGTGAATGATTATAAAATATTAATGTAGCTCTATTTATCATTACAAACGTTCAGATAGTTTTATACCTTTTTTTTAATAGCTCTGTATTATATTATGAAGTAATTTCAGTCCAGGTAAGTATTTATTATTAATACGTGCCTGGAAAAAGACCCTTTTTTCTATGCATGTAAATCGAACGGAGAAAAAAGTTGAGAATTCCAAGTATGTACAAGTTGCGAGAGGGGAAATTGTTCCCTCTCCCAACGCGACAGCGCAAATTTCAGATGTAAATTTTAAATCTAAAAATTATAGACCCATCCCATGATTATATTTTGAAAAAAGCGACGGGCCATGAATTTCGTATCAACGCAAATGCTTGAAAGGTGATGGATTTCGAAAAAATATTAAAAGTTTAAAATATCTGGACTAAATTTACTTTAAGATAAGACAAAATTATTCCGTAAAAAAGAATTATTCAAAATTTTTGATAATAAAAAGGTGTAGGTGCTAACAATTTATAATTCATTCGGTTTTAACGTAGTATTGAGCTGAACCTTATCTGAATTTAAAATAAAATTTAAATTTGCTTCAGCGACTACTCTTCAAAACGCAAAATAATCATTTCAAAACGTTAATTCATTCTACAATTATTTTTAAGCGAATTGTAATTAAAAATTAATTTTCTCTTCAATTATTTGTTTATTTGATTGCTTATGCGACTTACATAATTATGTTTTCTTTATTAAAAAATTTTACTAGTTATTCGTAATAAAAAATGCAAATTGAAAATCTTTCGCAGTCAACCTTTTTTTTATACGGACATTACTTTTATTCAAATAATATTTAACGTCAAAAGCAACGACAGTGTTAGGGCATCGGAACTAGACCACTTAGGCGGAAGATCTTTCGACGGAGGAGAGTCAGTATTAGTATTTACAATGACCACACTCTTCTCTGCATACCAAGTCCATGGTGCATGCATTTGCAGATTAAGTCTTCTTAAATAAACTTATACCCGAGTGTATGTCACAATTTTCGCGAACGATGAAAGAAATTTTCTCGTTAGTGCAGGATATTTTTAAAATGCTGAAAATTCAAGATTACGCAGATGCTATTATTGAATGAGATACAATAAATAGCTTAGGAATTAATGTGAATACACGTCTACAAAGAATTCTAATACGTTAGAAAATTTTGTCACTTTTCAGCGCACTCGGAACCGTTAAGTTTGTTTTTAGTTAGAAGTATTAAGAAATAGTGAGCTTTACTAAATATTTATTTTTGCACAAAAATAAATTTATTTTATAATGTACATTGTTTAATAATAGTGCACACACTTGTGAGCCAAGAATTTGAAAAATCAAATTTGTTCTTACTCGTAATGAAATTCAATAATTTAACGATTTTGTTTAAACACGGAATGTTATATTACAAACTCGTGTGTACGCACATGCACATACGTAATTTTTATAATGTTATATTGTAAGAAAAAATTAAACATACAGAATTTAAGAATTAGATTGAATATAATTAGATATTTGTAACTAAAAAGATAAAAGAATCTTTTGTTTTTGTAATAGGCAGTGCAATAAAAGATTTTTAACTTTGTTTTTGTGAAAATCTAATAATTGTTCTATACAATTCTATCGAGACGTGTAAAGTGGGCAATTTCGGTTATTAATTAACGTCAGTCTAGGTCAACTGTGTTTAATTACACTTTTTCAAACTACTAGTTTTGTTAGGACCGACGAGACGCACACGTGTTAAGTGAAAATTGCTAATTTCGTTAGGACCGGCGAGGCGAAGAGTGTATTTTTGTTTCTCTTCAACGACTTAGTCACGATAAAAAAACGAAAATATTTAATCTAATCTACACCAGATATAATTTGTGTATAATAGATAACATGGTAAAAACTGAATTGAATGTAGGTGTGTAATAAAGAAAAATAACGCTAATACTACACATTTTACAAATGCAATTAACGTTTAAACATTGTATTCTTTTATGTATATGTACATATACGCTTAGACTTGCCTCAAGGCGCTACCGCGCCTCCTGATACAAAATGCAACTATGCAGATTCCCGCGTGACGATATATATATATACTTACACCCTTACTCGTCAATTATCTACCGGACTACCGATAGTGGAAAACACTTTTATTACTTGAAATCAACATTTTTTTGCAGAAAAAAGGTAACAATTTTTAAAATATTTATAGACAAACATAAATGTAGATTTATTTTCCATAATTTTTCCTTTACTTGTACTAAATGATATAATTGTTTGTGTTATTTACCGGCTACAGTCGTATTAAAGAGATAACCTAAAAACAGGTGTTTTAGCTAAATATATAAATAAAAAAAAGTAGAATTTCGTAAACAAAATCTTGCTAAAGAATAATTTTGTAGAAAAAAAAACAATAAACCGAATGAGAAAGTTACAGTAATAACAATGAGCAATAAGAATAACACTATAGCAAGAAGAAAAATACGAACAACATACCGTTACAAATTTCAGTTGCATCGACTCGTTGGTCCAGGAAAATTAAAGCAGAGGTGAGACAGAGGCAAATGATGCTTAGAAAAACACAAAGAGCACACGTGAAACTGAGCAAAACATAACCGGCACCTTGTCCAAGATTTCTCTGCACTCCAGGCTTTCGTTCGTTTATTTTTGCCTTGTCAGTTAGGGTTTTCTGCTTCAGTGAATCGCCACCTTTGCCGCCACTTTCGCGACACGACGATTCAAATGTACCCATCCTGCTATCGAATTTTCGATAACTTTCTCTATTTTTCCTGTTTGATTGATAATTCTCCTATCAAAATACCAATATTATTAAATTAAAGAACTAAATATTTTTTTGTTAGTTGCTGGATTACAAAATATTTTTGTAATAATTAATTAGAAATTTTTTATTTAAAAGATTTGCTACCCTGGATCTTTAGATCTATTACTTAAAAAAAACGATAAATAACTGAATAATGATCTTTTTACTTGACTTTTTGCATGATTTGATTCTAAACACAGTCATAGTTCTTATAAATGCAGATTGACATAATCAAGCACGTATTATACAATTAATAAGTAGTATGATGGCAAAAACAAAAAAATTCAATACAAAATTAAAATTTACATACAAGTATCAATTAAAGTAAAGTTTCGAAAAAACAATCAATAATACACTTCAAAAAATACGTTTTCTAATATATTTTTTGATTACATAATCACGTAATTAGTGTCAAAAAATTTCATCAACAAAATCAAAAATAAATTTATTAATTAAATCAAATTACGACAAATACCTTTGTTTTCTAAACTTGTGAGTACTTTTATTCCAATCTGTTATAACTAAAAGTATAAAAAAAAACTTAACTATAGTTACAGCTGCATTCCATATTTTTAATGTAATTAACTACTATTTAATGTAATGAACGTACAATTAACTAACTATTACTTGACTGATCTTAATTTTCTCTATGGGTACCTACTAGAAGTAAATTGACAGCTCCCGAATTGAAGTTAAGCGGCTGAGCCTCCAATACCGAATGATGCTTTCTCTTTGCCTAGTCGGGACTTAATGATGCCAAGAGCGTATATACTTGGTATGTCTCTGCACGATCGCTGGAACTTTTGAAGTGGCAGCACAGTGGCAGTTCTACAAATGTACATATTCTTTGCGGAGAGCATTTATTTACCAAGACAATCGAAAAAACATATTTTTTCTTTTTAAATTAGTAGTAGGCTTTCCTTTCCTTAGAATCAGTTATGTAAGAACAAAAATAAAATTCAGATATGATGCTTGTTCTTGCGAACATATTTTTTTTAAGAGGCAGGCAATTGAAAGATTAAATTTAGAAAAAATGCTTTGAATTATTTTGTAAATGTTATATACAGTTTTTATATTATTAGATCTAAATTTGTCGATAACATTTACAAAATAATAAAAACCATTTTTTTTTAAATTTAATCGTTGAATTACCTCTTGAAAATAATATATAGTACATTTGTAGCTATATAATGAATGATTATATTGTTTGATTGTTAAAATGAAGAAATTTTTTAAAATAATTTTTTAATCGTTTCAAGAAAAGAACAATTTGTTCTGATTAGTCACACTTAGCGTAATATGAGTATCTCACAGTCAAGTTTTAACGAGACTTGCAAGATGAAACGCTGACTAGAAAGAAAAAGTGCACTTTGACGAAAAATGCGAATGGATAATTAATAAGATCATTCATTGTATAATTGCAATCTAGTATACATACATTTTTGACAAACATAATGAACGTTAAGTGGATTTATAATAACATGGTTAATAAATTATTACATATTGCATTATATTCTTAAAATAAAAAAAAAATAATAAACTAAACAAAATTAAGGAAAATTGAAATATTTATGCACATGACAATTTTACAGATGGCATCATTTTCGAAAGAGGTTCGATATGAATTACTTATTACAGTTGGATATATATTGCAACATGTGTTTCACATGTTTTGCAGATGCCTCATAAATAATTATTATCTTTACGAGTTAAGATATGTAAACATTTTTTTGCGGGCGTAATTGTGCGGGAACAACAGTTGATTATTTTAAATTCAAATATACTTTTTTTTTTTTTAAATGAATGCAGCAACAAAAAAAAATTAACAATAATGAACAAAAACTAAGTTATGAAATTATTATTATTAATTATTATACTGCGTATGTAAGGCAAAAAGGCGATTTTTGTTTACTGTTGCCACAACTGCTGTTATACTAAGGCTACTAGAAGTTGCGAGGAAAATGGAAAAATAACCAGCGAAGTACTTTAATGTAACAAAATGATCTTAACTTTATTTATAAGTACAATAGTGGGTATAATATTGTCACTACTCGTAACACTCACAGCTGACTCGAATAAAAATAAAAAAATAACGCAGAGCTACATAATAGGTAATGAAAGAAAAGATCGAGCCTCCTTACAAATTTACAACAATAATGCAAAAACTTAATTAGTTGGAGTTGTAAAATTACATTTGTGCAGTAAACAATTACTGCGGGTTACTTTATTTGGGGAAAATTTTTTAATATTGTTAAAATTTCGAAAATCATTCTCTTATGCACTTGTAAAAACGTACTATAAATTTTTAGATTGTCAAAGGTCTCACCAGGTATCTTTTTTTTTTAACTTCAATATTAAATGTTTTTACTTCATATGTTGAAAATTTTAATGATCTAATAATCACGAGTTCATTATTTAAATAGCACTTAATTATTTTATAGTTAAAGGAAATACTATAATTACGTAATTAAATTACGAGCTAAATAAACAGTGAAATAAAGTAAATAGTAATAATGATTCAATAATAAAAACTCTCAGATGAAAGATTTTTATATCAAGTTGTGAATTATTTTTTTACTCGACTAGTATAAAAATATTTAATTCACTTGCTTCTAAATAAATAATAAAGCCTTTTTCTAAAATAATAAATACATTAATTTATAATAAAGAACATTAAATTTAGCTGACCCAAATTTTCCACCTTAATACAACAATATCATTCGATCAAGTCTTTCAAGCCGTATAATATTTAAATCTTAATATTAAAAAAAAGAACATCACTCCTTCATCATTCACCCCGGTAAAAAAAATGTAATTTTCTTTTAATCCAAACCCAATTTAAACGCATTTCCTAACTAACTTAGTAAAAAATTAGTGAAAATTTAAATATTTAATTATGAGCTTTACTATCATAAAAGAAATAAAATAAAATAAACGTAATGCAGTAAACGATTCGTAAAGTGTGCAGCTTACTTGTAAATCTTTTTTTCCGTATCGAAGTAAAAACAATGTACAAGATTTTTTTACACCTTATATAGGCAAGAGATTTTTATCATTATTCTTGTTGTACTAAAAATTGCCTCAATATACTTTCGTAAAAATATTTAGTTATCGAAGCAAAATATCGGACATCTTGTTTCAATAACTAAATAGCATTAAAAAAATGTTCACTGGCATTAGGAAGATAGTACTATCTGGAATATCGTTATAGTTACTGCACGAATGGAAAATTTATATTCGCAAATGGTACGGTGCGTTCGAAAAAAAAATTTAGTCAGCCTTGTTGATAATATGTGCGTAATCAATGTCGTCCTGTTGCATGTCCTTGTCACCCCAGCCCCAGATAGCATCTTCGTAGTGGTGCTCCACTCCGTTTTGTTTGATTCTGGTGCCGTCGCCAGTTCGGGCCGCGCGTTTCTCTATCATTTCCAGCGGCACTGTCTTGAGATCGTAGGCCCAGCCAATTCGAGCGAAAAAGTCGATGAAGGCAGTCGTAAAGTTTGCCCGGTAGTTGCCCAATTCCGCCGCTTTGTAGTCCCACGGGAAGACGTGATGGTAATTGTGCCATCCCTCGCCGAACGCACCGAGAGCCACTCGAATGTTGTCGGTTGCGCTGATCGCCCTGATCGTAAAAAAGGACATTAGACATTTAAAACATTTTAAAAATTAAAATTAACAGAAAAAAATAGAATTGTTCTTATCAACACTTGATAAATTAATTAATATCGACGCTTAATGGAGTAACGCAAATCGAAACATACTCGTCGTAAGGTCTGGTGCCCCAAATGTGCGCGGCTGAATTGACCAGCCAAGTGAGGTTCAGCGAGGCTGTGTATCTGAAAATTGTTGCGTACCAAGAGTACATGCCATTCTCGTTCCAGAAGTAGCACGGCACCCAAGCAGGAATTAAAAAGCAGAACAGCGGCATGAGTATGATGTACAGCCTTGAAAAAGGTTTATATTGTTACTAATTTGATGTAAATTATTCTACTATTTTCATATATCTTATAAATATTTATATTTATATTTATATATGCTAAAAAATTGTCTCGTAAAAATTACGGTGAGCTCCTCGAATAAAAAATACATGAAAAAATTTAATTACACGGCATTTTGCAAGCAATAGAAATTTTCATGAGAAAGTCGCCAAAATTTTTGGATCTTCAGATTTTCACGTAAAAGTACTTATTTAGGTTCAGAAAGACCAAAAAAGTACTTCTTAAAAAATGTCTGTATGTATGTACGTATGTCGTTCCCCCTTTTTAAGTTTTAACTTCTAAACGACGCGATGGATTATTCCCAAATTTTGCACACATTTTACAGTCATTTGTATTGAGCCCGCTT
>JAWWEP010038282.1:0-11524 GCA_035582995.1 Sycophila quercilanae | reverse complement strand
AAAAGAGCACAGAACCAATTTGTACGTGCTTCTCCGGCGGTACCGACTTTTCAAAAAATGCTGCTCGCATCGCACTGTTTTGGCTCGGATCGAGCGACTGCTAAACTGTCAGCTGAAACTGCGACAGCTATACGGCGACAACTGACTTTTTTACTTTTTTTTTTAAGAAGAGGTCGGCTGCTCAAAATTACGTCAATATACAAATTAATTTAATTATTTATTTATTATTTATTTATTTCATAGATTCCCACATGAGAAAGTTCTACATTAAAAATTATACAGAAAAATTTTGTGTATAATTTGTACAGATTTTTTTACAAATTCTGCAGATAATCTACACAAAAATTGTTACTATAAGTTTTGCAAAAATCTCTATAAATTGTACTGTCTATTCAGAATCTACATAATGTATAAAATAATTCTCTTTTAATTAAACAAAATTCTCAATTAATTAACTGCACTAGAGCAAAGGTGCTAATGAACTTAATTGATTAATAAATAGTTAATAACTTGAAAACAAGCTAAATAAAAAAAAAAATAAATAAATAAAAACTGCAGACAAAGATTCATTACGACTATTTATCTGTGGAATTATTTTATGCTCGCATCATTTTTCGTAACAATGACTTGAATTCAATTTTCAACGTGCATAATGAAAAATAAAAAAATTACACAAAAAAATGTTTGATACATTGCTGTGATCACAGTTTTTCAAAACACAGAGAAATTCCTCGTAAAATTTACGATCAAAACGTAATCGTGGTACGTTTGGCGAGATTGGATTTTTTTTTATGGGAGAATCTCCGTAATTGTTACGAAGCATTTCATATAAAAATTTTCACTGTGGTCAGCCGTCGACCGCCCACGATTCGTATAAAAATAACAGTAACTTGGCTGTAAAAATATCCCTGATCACGCAAATCCGTTTTTTTACGTAACATTTAAAGCGATCCGCATCATAAATTTTACCAGTGTGACATTCCAGGAAATTACCCGAACCACTGCGGTAAATAATTAATCTACCCTCAAGAGTATTTACAAATGCATTCTCCAAAGAGTCTGCATAACAATTGCTAATTAACTTCAAGCCACGATTTTTTTTCAATTCCTTTTCTCTCGAGTTTCTTAACCTTCTTTTTTTTTATACTTCATTAACTTTCAGGGAAGAAATGTCGCATGAACCGGTCAATACTTTCGACAAAGAGTTCCGCATTCCTACGTCCGCTCGAACTCGACTTATTGCCTTCGCAAAAAAAGGACCAAGAAAAAGATAGAGAGAGAGAGAGAGAGAGAGAGAGTCTCGAATACTTGTTCACGCTCCAGCCGTTTTACAAGTAAATAAGTATATTACGAGACAAGTATAATAAAACGCTGGTCAGCCAAGTGAATTCTCCTGTTCTCCATACTTCATAATCGCGAGAAAGTTATACAATTCACGCTAAAATAAAAGATTAAAAAAAAAAAAAACGCTCCCACCTTTACATACAACGTCCCGACGAAATTCGTACACTCGCGCAGCGCATCAAATTAAACGGCAAATTCAAGCGTAAAACTTATTAAACCAAAGGCAGTGCACGCCGCTTTGCCCGAGCAAATTTAATCTGCCCGCTCGCGCCATTAGATCGGCCGCGAATTTAATAACACGCTTAAAGCGGCGCGCTGTAATTTATTTTTGCGCGCCCCACAAAGGAGAGCCGCGCGCGGAAAGTGAATTTCCGAAAGTTCCCGCGGCAACTAAACAAGCGCGTCGGCATCCCCCATCCCCCAGGCGGAAAAAAAGTTTTCATCGGTCCATAAAAATTCCAGCAGCGAAATAAGAAAAAAGAAAAAAAGAAAAAAAAAACAAAGAGGAAGGAATGGGGCGTACCGCGCGAATCTAAGTGCGGCTAATCAAGAGAGATTCGGGCCAGGTTGACGCGGAAATTCGCACGCGCCGGAAGTCGCGCGGGGAATTCCGCGCTCGCGCGGACTCCATTTAAATGGTAATCCGGCCGAACGAGCGCACGTGCGCCGCTCAATTGTTTCTCACCCCCTCGCGAGGCCACACGCGCGTAATACAACGCGCCCGGATTCTATTTAAAATTTCATCTCGGCCCGCGGCGTTTTTTCACGCGAGCTGCGAGGAAAAAAATGAGAGAGATAGAGGGGTGCATGCGTCTTCGTTAAGTCGGCCCCCGCGGGGCATCCATCAACGCTGCGCAATTTTTGCCGGGAATTGATGGTCGGCTGTTTTTCGCGGCCTCCTCGCAAATTCCCGCGGCTGCGCCCTTTGAACGCGTGGGCGCCGCTGCCTCCTTCGTTTTTTTTCCTCCTTTTTTTTTCTTGCGGCTGCGGGGCGAGGAGTCGGGTCGGCCTCGACTCGAATCATTCCGGCGGGCGCCGCGCGTAAATCAAGCGGATGCTGTGCGCTTGATTTATGCGCGCGAAACACCGAGAGATAAAGGGATCAGCTGCTGCTCGCTTTAGTTTTAGTTCGCCGTGGAGCCGATACGTTTTATTCGCTAATACTCGCTCGGAGCTTTTCTATAGTCTTTTTTTTCTTTTTGTTCTTCCGGGAAGAGGGATGAGGAATGCGAGGCAGGGGTATTAAAGGTCGGTAACGCGGATCGTCGGCAAGCGCTTGTATATATATCTTACGGATTTTTTTTGCTGACGCCCGAGCGAAATGCTTATACGGGTCAGGAGTGAGGAATGTATAAATCCGCCAGTTAACTGGGTAAACAATAATTTTACTGGCTCACAAATTTTCTTTTCTAAATTTATAACTCGCTGCTACTTTCAGTTTACTTTTGGAAAATTTATATACACTTTTAGCTTTTTGTCGCGCTACTTTGAAATATTTGTTTTATTTTGCAAATTTTAGTAAGTTATAATCTTACTTCACCTTCTTAAATTAATTCATTGTGTCATTGTGTCAAAAGTTGCTTTTTTACAAGTATTTTTTAAAAATCTGATTTAATTCTAAATTCGATTCTTCTTTCAATTTATTCAATTAACAAAAAATTCGGTTAAGTCCTAAAATGAAATTATTTATGTAATTTAAGAAATTTTTACAAGAAAAAAATCTATTTGCGGTTTCCTTTGTTTTTATTGAATTTCTGAAATAACTTATTTTTAAAATTTTGATGAAGCATAACAATCATGATGGTAACAACAAAACCGACATTAACAAAGGGTATAACAATTAATGATATTTTTTTATATAATAAGTCATAACTTTCATCTATACATAGTAAAAGACCAAGAAGTGATAAAACGTAAACGAGCAAATGTTGTCAGCCGAGTTGGTTAACTCAATAAATATTCGAAACATCGACCACTGCACGAGAGGGGGTGGACCCCGGGACCGAGTAGATGAGGGTATAAAAGCAAGGGCCAAGTGGATGGGGTGTGAAAATGGAAATGCTTCGGAGACAAGTGTCGCCGAGTAGAATTTAGGGGACTGAGAAGTCGCCTTTCTGTGTACTTTGCCGCGAGAGAAAAGGATTTCGCTAACGGTTTGTTTATCCTGCCAGCGTATCCGGCCAGAATAAATAAAACGCTGCGAAATAAATAAAAATAAGATATCCTAGCACTTAATCGTTATCAATACTGAAATGGGCATCTCCCCGCTCCCCTTTTCAATTTGGCCAGCCAGCGCTTCATCTTATTATTTTTTTTTTAAGGAAAAGGTCGATTTTTTGAAGGGCCTTGAATCCAGGAACTTCCGGTGTGGTTCCGCATACTCGAATCTGCGTTTCGCAGCACGTTCCCTTTTTCCGGCACGTGTCCACCAACTATCGAGTTGCCCCCACGTTTTACTTTTTTTTTTTTTTTTTTTAAAGCATCGAGCTTTTGTCGGCGACCCAGTCGGGCTTCGCGGTTTACAGCCAGATACCGGAGAGTCGCCAAGTTTTTATGGCTTTTAGAGGACTTGCGAGATATGACGGAGCACGACGCTCATGCGACTTGACTCGCGATTGCGCTCTTTGTTCACCAGGGGGGGTTCCTTTTTCTGTTAATTCTTCAAAGCTACGCTTTGGGAAAAAAATAAAAGTGGAAAGGAGGAAATTAAAAAAAAATGCGGTAAACACTTTATTGTTGAAAAGTTTGACTTCAAACTGAAAAGAAATAAAATGTCTGATGTTTAATTTAATACATTTTTTATAATTGACAAATTGGATGAAGATAAATATTAACATTTTCAATTTAGTTAGTGTAAAGGTTAAAGCCCTCGTCTGACCAACGCCAGACCGTTACTACTTAAACATTCATGCTAATGAGCGCACAAAAAAGGAATTAAATTTACTAATTTATTTTTTTATGTTAGATAAATGATCTTTCTTAGACTGACTACTATTTCCAATCAAATATGCCGATTTTTTTTTAAATGAAATAATATTTCACAAAAAGCTATGTTCATTCCAGTAAGATACAAAAATTCTACGTAAAACTGTAAAACTACCATAAATACTATTACTTGAAAAGATTAGGTACATTATTCATTTGATCTGGAATATCGTAACAAACATTGAATCTTTTGAAGGATTGAAAATTTCGAAAAAGTTTCGGGTAAAGTATGGCGTAAAAGAGACAACCTCGAATAGTTTCCGAGGGATTAAGCTTCGGCAAGCGCGTTTGTTTCGCGAAAAAAAATAAAGGAAGAAATTCTGTAACTTCAACTTTTTCAAAGCCGAGTAATAGTCGCATAAATTATTTGCGAGATCGAAACGAAATATTATCGTGGGAGTAAACTGCTTCCGTAACTGGCAGTAAATTAAAAACAGCGGATATACGGCGAAAAGGGCAGTAATCCGATAGCCGGCGAAGTTGCGAGCAAATATTTTTGATTCATCATCGTGACTCTCCTTTCATAAATTACGTTCGTAATATTCGTGGAAAAAAAAGAAAAGAGGGCGGTAGAGAGTGAGGAAGAGAGAGAGAACGATAGAGAAGAAAGAGGGAGGGGAGAAGCGGAGAAATCAATAAATTAATAGCTCGCGATTCCCGAGACCGTCGGTGTGATTCAGCACATTTTTATCAATACCGCCCGTTTGAATATCTCGCTGGTTGGCTGAGCGAGTTTTACACGTGGATGTCCAGGGGAGTTCGTGGCTTCTCTCTCCCCCTCTTAGATTTCACTTTTGCGGCAAAACATCGATGCACATTTCGATCGGGCGATTAATTAAACCCCCTTTGTATAAGCTGTTTTATATTTGGATCCTGATGGGGTAAGATAAAACTGGTTGCTATGTGGATTTTCGAGATTAAATATAATATAGTTGAATAGTGATATGCGAGGAAAATTATATTTAATTATAAATTTAAAACAAAAAATTACTTAAATTGTATATTACGTATTATACGTATCAGAATTGTTATTTCAGTGTATAATCGCACTTAATCAGATTGAGTTAATCGATCAGGTTTCATTCTCTTTTCACTCTTTTCTTCATGAACGTGGTTACTTTAATGCTACGCTGAGAGATAAATATTTTAGTAATAACTATATTACTTTGTACTAACAAAGAAAAATCACGCACATATAATGGATGTCGTTCAAGTTTTGGTAAGTGATATTTTGATAAAAAATAGTGAAATAGTGTTCGGGATTTTCTTCAATAAAGTCAGCTAGTAATAAAATTGTTAAAATTTTTTTTTTAAATTCAGATGAAATATTGTTAAATATAAAGATAAATAAATAAGTAAATAAAAAAGTAAATAAAGTAGAATATGGAGATAGATATGCGTAAATGTTTAGATATACATAAAAGTAGTAACGGTCTGGATTTGGTCAGACAAATTACTATAATCAGATTAATTACTACTCAAGTATTCACATATTATCTGTGACTGTATAACTGAAAAAATGCAGAAAACTAGAATTCTTAAAACTTAAAAATTTATAACTGAACAGATCTAAGGAATAGATGGCACATAAATCCTTAAATAGTACGGCTTTAGTCGGACTAGGGTTTTAGCCTTTATTCCAACGCAAAAAAATTTTAATTGCCTGCTTTTGAAAAAAAAGTACTATTTCCGCCCTAAAAAGACAAGATAGCAATTTGAAGAAATGGGATAGCAATTTTTATGCGGTTATCTATTAAGGTACTCTTAAAAATGTAAATTAGTATTTTCCACTCATTATCACTTAAAAAAAAATTAATAAACAAATAATAATAAAACAAAAACATGAGAAATTTACACTCTGAGAACATCTCTGCAATAATGTGTCTCTCCAGAAAAAAAAAAGAAAGAAGGAGCCCCAGTCCTTCTAATTACCCAGCGAACGTCGCAAAACACTGGAAAAATCCAGCCGTAGGGTGGCAGGTCTGGAAAATCGTCCCATTCCGGGTAAAAGCGGGGAAGCGCGGCTGCGCCGAGCACGTGACAATGCAGACGTGCTCTCAGGAGAGGCACAATCAGCCAAGCGCGTCGGCCGATCGTAAAAGGCTAAACGTCGAATTGCTGTAATCACGCGAACGAGCGGACGCCTTAGCGAGGCCTTGCATGCTCCACCCCCCACCCTCAGGAAGCTCCCTTTTCCGGCTCGTTTGGTCCGTCACGTCCCGGGCCGAGGCTTGTAATCGCGTTCGCGCGACTTCCGTGATCTCCCATCCCCTTCCAATCCTACCTCGAACATCTCGGGCAGGTTCGTCCCTTTCGGACTTTCGGTTATCCGCTGGCGCGCAAGAGCCTCGTTACGACGCTAACCGCGCTCTCGTATCTTGCGGGCTTTTTCATCCGAGCGCGGATTTCTGGGTCAGCGCGGCCGCCCCGGACGGGGACCTCCGGCGCCGGAGTGCTTTATATAAAAGCGAGGGGATGGAGCTTCGGTGAAATGAAATCGCTTCATGTGTGTCGGTGGCGCTCGGACGTTCGCTTGTTGCTTCGAATGTTCGTGATATGTTTGCTGGGAATTTTGTGTTGGGTATACACGCGGTGTTTACATCGTGTATTTAATGTTTTTTTTTTTTATTGAAAATGTATCAGTGTAATCCATCGTTCAATAATGATAATAATCTGGCTACGGAAATGATAGTACCTTTCACATCAATGAAAGACCGAAAAATCGTTAGTAAATACACACGTAAAAATTAAAATAAAACTAATATAACTCTTACATTTCTTTCATAATAATTCATGAATATTTATTGCGGAAAAGAGTATTTTTAAATCCTCCACGAGGATTATTGAGAAACTAACTCATTAATTAGTAAATGTATGGATAATGGAATTCGTACGTGAACCCTTTTAAAATTGAATTAGTGAAAAACCATTACAATTATTAACATTTCACTCACGTTAGTACAGAGATCTCCTTTATGTAGAGAATAATGGAGTAACTTCCATTAATTTTAGTGGTTTTTCATGAATACGTATTTAGATGGACGAATTGCGTAGTAATGGCCTCTCTTTAGTCAGACAATGGTTTCTTTAAATCTTTATACTGACACAAAAAATATCCAGTGTTTATTTTTGCAAAAGGATTCTATTTAAAACTTTAAAAGGTAGATTAGCACTGTTTTTCAAGCAAACTTTGAGCTGGATACTATTTAAATTGAAGCCCCTTATAAAATCAGTGAAGTCAATTTCACGATAATTAAATAAATTCGCAGAGAGTTAAAAAATAAATATTTTTTATAGTAAGGCGATTTCAAGCTGAAAAAGTAACTTCCATCCTTTAATAAAAAAAAAAAAACATGGGTATTGAAATTTTTTTGAAACTTCGTCTATATAACTTTGTTCATACATAGAAACTACGTAACGAAAGGGAAGAAATACCACAAACATTTCGTGAAAAGAAAAACTGACCTGTGGACAGGTCCACGTGACGAGGGACTTGTTCCACAAGTGGGCGAGCTTGGCGGTGACCTCACAGGTGTTGTAGTCCAGCTGGGCGACCAGTGCCCGCGTCGCTTTTTGGCTCAAGGCCTGCACGAGTGCTTCCAAGCCCCACGAGCGCGACTCGCAAGTTTCTGAAACAAAAAAAAAAGAGAAAAACCTGAGATAAAATACTTTCTGCCACTGAAAAGTTACACGAGCATTCAACGCGCGTTTTTTTTTTTTTTTTTTTTTTTAATTTTACATCATAAAAAAAAGTGGTCGGCAAGACTGTGCTGTACTCGCCGCAGCGAGAAGTAGAGGCCGCCTTTGTGTGTGTTTTTTTATTCTCGCCCGTTAATTAAGCGAGTAACCCGAAAAAGATGACAAAGTGCTTTTGCACATTTACGCTCGGTTACAGCGCCGCTGAAATTCGAGCTCGTGAAAAATGTTTATCGTACTGAAGGAACACGTTTTTTTTTTTTTATTTTTCCAGCGGAAAGCCGAGCCATTCGCTCGGCCATTTGAATTTCAGCCTGAATCCCCTTTTAATTAAGAAGATCTTTCGCCCCTGGTAACTGTGCCCGTAAAATCTCTCGTAAAAAAGGAGGTAGGGACCCGGGGGGAGTGAAGGGTTAAAAATTTTTTTCATCCGAGTCGTAAAAAGACGCCGCGCGCGGAGTGAAAACATCTCGTTCCGCCGGGATGAATCACGCCGCGTCCCATTTGGGCGGGAACAAATTGCGTCGCCCGCGCGCTTTAGCGAATTAGCGTCGCGATTCCGGAGTACGAAATCCGATCCGGACGCGCGATTGCCCGTCGCGCCGCCCCGTCAAAGCCTCGCTGCTCTTTCCCGAAGTTGAAAGTAGTTTTCGGCTGAGAAATTAGCCGAGGGCTTAATTAGCGGATCTCGGAAGGGGGCGGCAAACTACTGGCACGCGCGTGACGTCGCACCGGAAATGCGAGCTTTCCGCCCCCCTCCTCCTTATCCCGCGTGCATTTAAAATTCGACGATTTAACTTTTAATTGGGTTTAAGTTGCCGGCGCCAACTTCCCTCTCGTTTCCTCCATTGCTTATGGTATTGTTGTGAAGAATAAAATAAAAGAAAAAGAATGAATGAAAAAAGCATTAGAAGATATAGCTACTAAAGTAGGAGGGCGAAGTGTAATGGGTAGGTGTCGAGGACGCGAAATTAAACGTCGAGGAGCGTTCGCTTTTCTTCTTTCCTCACCTCGAGCAGCTCGTCAGGTTCTTCCGGCTCATCTGTTTTGGATTGTACGGGCGCGACGTGCCTGCGCCCCGGACGCTGAAACTAATCGAGCCCGGTATATACCTCCATCCACCTCATTAAGCGTCCCGGGAAATTTTCGAACTGTATTTGCTCCCGAGCGCGGAGAACGACTTTTGAACTGATTCGCGTAGTTATTAAAATCGCTCGCCGGTTTGGATTATTCAGATAGCCGGGGTTTTAATTAAAAATAAGGACCGGCTATATATAACGTCACGGAATTACATATTTGCTCGAATGGTTTTTAATTGGAAGCCTTTTTTTTAACGAATCGTAATATTTTCGGTTTTTCATACGCTCCGCAAAGCTGCTTCTTTCCTTTGGCCGGTAGTCGAGGTTTTATATGGATGATAAAAGAGAAACGCGTGGTATAATAAAAAAGTGTGTGTCTCGTCGCATGTTTTATCATCGTAAAATCGTAAAATACCTTGGGCGTTAGAGAGTATAATTAAAAGTATAATTATGACGGTGATATTTACGCGTTTCGCATGATAAATTGATTAAAAATTACGGATATTGCGAGGGAAAAACGTAATAACCCAGGCGGCTCGTTTGAATTCATACCGGCGCTCGTTGCTTTCTTGTTAAAGCACGCGGAATTATAAAAATGCGAGATACAATTTTTAGATGTCTGTGTACGTGTGCGCACTTTAATTTTCTCTATATTTTCCAACGTGTTTTCCGCTTTATATAAAAAACGAATAAATTTTCCATTACGAAAAGATTTTTATTTTTTTTTCGGGCACTGTGCATCCTGCGCCTGGAGATAAATTTTCGTGAGATATATTGCTAAACCAATTTAAATTATTTGGAGCGTAGGTTTGCATCTCGTTGATAGTGAGACAGAAGATATAAAGTTTTGTAGGATACAACATTGTATGACGAAAATTTATATCGATTTACGTACAGCGGGGTATTATTTTAAATGTAAAATTTGAAATAGAAGTTAAAATAAAGCTTTAATAGAATGTTACGACTTATTGCACTGTTGAAAAGAGTTTTTTCGCACTTTTTTTACAAATTTAGGAAATTTTTGCTACTATTTAGCTATTATTACTTTCTCTCTAAAGTTAAATTAGTGATTATTTTTCTCCTTCCGATTTTGGCCAATCAGCGTGCAGTATTCTCGGTCATTTGACACCTTCACGTTGGTTTCATTTTGATAATCTCTCTAGGAAGATTATCGGGACAATTTTCCCTCTAGCCTGCCAATTGTTTTCCACGATTCTGACATGCATTATATGGTGCGACCTCCAATACTGCACGTCGATCGGCCAAAATCGGAAGGAGAAAAATAATCCTCCGAATACCAGTTGACCGTCAAAATTAATCGAAAATTTTGCAGGTCTCGGGGTATTAAACTGAAAATTCCACTAATTTTGTTAGTGAACAGATTTTCCACTAATCAATTAGTAAAATTCACTATCAATTAGTAGTATCTCACTATCAATTAGTAGTATTTCACTATCAATTAGTAGTATTTCACTAATTGAAATAGTAAAAAAAATTTCTACTTAGTTGTATTAGTTGTATTAGAGGAAATTAATAATTATTCACTATTTCAATTTTCAAATAGTAGATTTCCACTAATTCATAGTGGAACACTTTGCACTATTCAAATTAGTGCATAGTCACTATAAATTAGTGGTTTTTCACTAATTCAACTTTAGAGAGACTCTTTTACGACCGTCGTAACTTGACATACCAACACAAAAGTTTCATTTATCGGAAAAACGTCAATTTCATATAGCATACTATATAAAGCGCAACTATTTAAAGTTTTTTTTTTTTTAAATTCTTTTATTCGAGTAATGTTCGTAACTTCGATCTCATTATTCTCCCTAACCGTAAGATTTTTCCGCTTGTCACACAGGATTAAAAAAAATATTTAAAAATTTCCGAATCCCATTTATAAAGCGTGGCCGCCCGCAGCGAGCTTTTAGCCGCTGGGATAAAAAAAAAAATAGAAATAGAGTCCTCTTTATTCGCATAGCGGAGCGTCGCTTTTCACGCGGGTCCATCGACTGCAGAGCGATAGAGCGAGAATTTACGATTCGCGTCCGAAGCAGCTGCGCGAAATTGCGAGGCGTATAAGAGGTGCGGGGGCCGCGCCGGAGTTGAAAGGAAGGCATTTCGCTCGCGAAATCCTCCCCCGCACTGCCGCGACTCTCCTATAAACTAGCGATTCCGCGTGCTCGTTTTCCCCCCGCCGGATTGCGGCTTGTTTCTCGCCGAGCCTCGTGTAAATACGGGAGCTTGTTTTTCGAGAATCGGTCGCACGTTTTCGGCGGCCGGCGTTGGGCATACCGTGGAGCATCGAATATATTATCGGGGTCGAGATAACTGCACGACAGGTGCTCTCTAAAATCCATCCAGTGAAAATAATGAGAATTCACTGTCTTTCAGTGTATATACACTAAAAGACAGTGATA
>JAWWEP010038271.1:2334-12823 GCA_035582995.1 Sycophila quercilanae | reverse complement strand
CGGCTAATTTACGGCAAATTCTGGATATGTTTAAATATCGATTTTTTAAAAGTGGCTCGCTAACTTGATATACGTCTTTCGCCTCACCCCGCGGCTGCTCGTAAAAAAGAATAGGCGCGCAGCTGAATGAAGTGTATATGCGTTCCGAGCGGTGGTCATTCGATTCAGTCGCGTGCAAACGCCGTCCCATTCACGCGATCTCTTTTGCCAACCCCTTTCCTTTCAAAGCTGTCGCAGTTGCCGGTTTAAGGTCTCCACTTACAATTGCTCGAAATCCGATAGCCGGTTTTTTTTGCACCCCGCCGTACGCACACTCATTAGCCGACTCGGTCTGTTGCGCTTTTTTTCCTCTGCGGCGGCTATGATGCCGGCGAGCGTCCCTTGATGAATGCACTTGGGAGATAATCGCCGAAAGAATAACTAGTCGCTGCTGGAGTTTATGGCTTATCGAGTGCGCTCGAGTGCTGCTCGGCACGTCTGTCGCTTAAAGATGTTTTTGCGATCGCTAATGGCTTTTCAGGATATTAAAGAGCCTGGGGTAAGAGAAAACTGCCATTACTGGCGATAAAAAGATGTACGATATGAAGGCAATGCTGTTACGTTATTAAATTTTGTTAGTGTGGGTTACTGAAGAGTTTAAATTGTGAATGGAGCATCGACTGCTTCTATTTTACAATTTGGCATTTAATTTAGATTAAAGGTGATTCTGAAATCTAAGGACACATTTCGTGAAAGCTATCTTTAATCCTATTAGGTAATTCCAAATATTCAGTTTGAAACATCAATGATAAAGGCGAAAATTGTTTTAAAACTATGATCCTTTTCGTTAAAAAAATGCAATGCTAACTTATAATTTGATGTATAAAATAATAGATTTAATTCATCTTCTTAAAGAATTATTAAAAAGCCCTTGATTAGGAAGTTAAATGATTAATTTTCATCCATAATGAACTTTGTAATTTCATCATTCATCAGCTAAATTATTTTACGTAGCAGCTTTGACTTAATTAACTTAATGTTTGCAGTGACATTTTGCATGTAAAAATTCACGGGCAGAAATTATGAATGCATTGCGCGAAATTGGACACGTCATGTTTAATATCGATTTTCCACCGTAAAAGGGGTACTTCCAACGTTTTAGCTAATCGCCAAATTCAATGCACGTACGTATTTCACGTGTGCTAATGACGTTTCGGTCTGCACATAAAACAAATTCGATTTTCGTTGCCGACGCTCATAACGAAATATTCATCGATAAAGAAATTGTAGCGAAAATCAAATTTGCAATTTCAAATAGGATCGGAGGTGTTAGTCCCTCAAAGGTTTTCATCGATTTCACCGTATATGAAGCGTCACCCACGATGGAAAGTTAAATGTACATAGTAATCGAACGTTATCCGGAATTACAATAAATATTTTCTGTACCGAGAATAAAGATTAAAAAATCCAATAAATGTAACCAATTTATTGAAGGTCTAGTATGAATAGAGCCATAAAAATATTATTTAAAGGCTTTTATTTTACGTCGAATAATAAACGATCCAATTACTTATTGAGTACTCAAATAATGGGTGTCCGCTAATTCTCGTTATGTTCAATTCATGGTTATCTCAAGGATAAAATTATTATTTACGTAGAAAAAAATGTTTTACCTCAGATTTTAAAAAGAAGCAAAAATTTACCTTTCAAATGTGCTCTTACATTTATTTTTCTTTTAATTCGATCTTTAAAGCTCATATAAAGCTCAAAAACTCTCGTTATTCTACAGATGCAAAAAAAGGTCACGCCTCCAGACGGAGCAGCGTCCCTACATGTTTTTTTTTCCCTACATGTCATGATCCCTAAGTGGAAAATGTACAGATTTTTTTCCTAGAAATTTTGTCTAGAAATTTTGTCCAAATATTCCATTACTAAAAATAAAATGCGAAAATTTTTTCGTAAAGACTGTTTCTCGACTGTTTAAATTTTTACGGGAAAAATCCCTGTAATTTTTTCAAGTAAAGCTTCATTATAATTTATACAAAAAATCCACGCATTTTTTAGAGCTTTTCTTGTAAAAGTTGCAAAGCTTCGCTAAAAGCTACAGTAATGTTTGCGAGAAAATTCTCGTATGTATATACAACTCGGAGCTTGCACCAAAATGTATAAGTTATTCATCGAAACATCTCGACCAGTGTTATTAATAAATCGTTTGCACCTGCTCGGTGGACTCGTATCTTGACAAACCTTATCGACTTCAAATAAACAATTAATTAATTTGCAAAACCATTTGCGGTTGGAGTATTTACCTACCTACCATCAAATTCCATGTTAATGGAGGATACACTGAGAAAAAATTCTAGTAAAAATTACTATCCTGTCTAGAAAAGTGGCCACAGTCTGTCATGTAGTGGAAAAATTACCATCCTGTATTATAAATTTTACTAGAAAATATACAATTTACTAGAATTATGGTAAAGTTTCCAATAATTCTAGTAAACTTTACAATACAAGAATTTTTCCAATACAGGATCGCAATTTTTCAACTACATGACAGTCTGTGGCCACTTTTCTAGACAGGATAATAATATTTATTTTCATTTATTTTATTTTTATTTTATAAAAGGCCATTATCAAAAACAAATAATAAACATTAAAATTAACTTATAACTAAATAAGAGGACTAAGAAAATAGAGATTAAAGTGAAGGGGCACAGTGCAATTCTAAGATACCAAAAAAATAAAGGAAGCTAAAATTTCATAGTGTATGAGCGCAGTGCAGTCTTGAAAGCTCCAATAGCATCGTTACTGGTGATTTCTGCAGGAAGAGTATTCCAGAGTCTTTTGAGACGACAAAATGTCTCTATTTACTAGAATTTTTTCTCAATGTACAAAAGGATCAAACCGTTTACACTGCAATCGAGCTTAATCAGCTAAGCACGAGTCCCTCCAAACGAAGCATCTTACCCGACGCCACGAAGCGCAACACCGAATCGCCGGAAAAGCGCGAAGGAAGCCAGGCCCCGGAAAAAGTCAGCCTCGCAGTCGGCGCGTGAGAGAAAAGCAGCGGTGCGTGTACGCGGGGTATTAATACTGCACGAGCGGTGCAGTCACGTCCTGCGCGCGGGGAGCGCGACGCGCTGAATGATCCAATTAGGCGGGCTCTATTTCGGCGCGTCTCGCGCGCGCGCTGCTCGTCATCCGTTACACAGCCGAGGAGTGATACGCGTCGGCCCCCCGCTCCCTCCGATTCCCGGCATAGTTAGCCGGGCCTTGTGCACCGGCGTCGTGTCTCGCCTGCGCCGATGCACCTAACGCTGCGTCCGCGCGTGTGCATCTGTTATGGGGCGCGTCGTCTTGCGGCTGCGGCGGAGTCACTCCTTTTCTAAATGAATGCACTGAGAAAAAAATTTAGTTGGATTATAATGATTCGCGCTGTTAAATACTTCCAACAGAAGAAAGCTGTTAATTTAACAATTCCACTGTCAATCTAATAATTACCTTCTAAATTTAATCCAGTGAAATCCCACTGAATTTCAAAGCAGTGACATACTGTTGACTGAAAAACAGTAAAATTTCACTTTTTTTCAGACAAAAGTATGACACTGCTCTGAAATTCAGTGGGAATTCACTAGATTAAATTTAGAGTCCTTAATAAAAAAAAAAAAAAAAAATTTAGAGAGTACACTGTTAATTTAATAGCATCACTGTAAATTTAACAGCGTAGAGCTTATTTTTTTTTTTTTTTTTTTTATCCTTAAAGAGCTACATTTTGACAGAATCTTTTGTTATCTTAACGATACCTCCGTTCAATCAACGATGTCACTGTCAAAATAACAACTTCTTCAGTTGGAAGTATTTAACAGCGCGAATCGTTGAGTCAACTAAATTTTTTTTTCTCGGTGTACCCTCTGCACTGAGAAAAATGCTACAATAAAAATTGTAATAACTGTAGGAAAAATTACAAAGTAGCATTGGAATCGGGACCCATACTTGCATTATAAGCTGTTTTGTAACAGTTTTAATAATTTCTATTTTATTTCTGAATAAAAATTGTTATATAACTTAGTAAAAATTCTAAATAGTAGTATTTGAATATACATTTAAACAGACTTTATTAAAAAACTTAGTAAAATTTAGTTCGCATATCACAAACTCGCAAGCGGTTAGAAGGCCAGTCAGTTAGTATATAAGAGTAAATCGTCAGTACATAAAAAATAAACATGGAAATACGTGCCAATCATACTATTACGATATCGTATTTTTTTTTAATTTTTAATAATAATTAATTGTTAAGCAGACAACAAAATTTGATAGGTGACTTAGTAAAATTTACTGTATCCAAATTAAAAATTGCTATGCTACTTAGTAAAATTTATACTACACATATCAAAAATTGCTGAATTTCTCAGTAAAATTTCTTTTTCACATAGCAATTTTTGTTAAAAATCAAGTGTATAGGTCCCGATTCTAATGTTACTTTGTAATACTCGCTAGATTTATTATAATTTTTGTTACGCTACTTCTCTCAGTGTGTGACCAACGCAGAGCACATGCAGTCATCGCAAAAAGGGCGGATCATTTGCATGAGTATGCAACTCGGTCCTGGACCTCCCTGCGCTCATGATCCACGGCGTATACACGAGCAGGCGCTACAGGGCCGCGTGGGTGTGACGGGAGGAAGATAAAGAGATCGCGTCACCGGGAGGACGACCTGGAGAGACAAAAAGACGGCTTTCGCGCCTGTAGGTAGTCGCGCATGAGTGATACGAGGTGCGAAGTTACACGCGAGCAAGCCTCCCGTGGGATTTATGCGTCTGCGCAGGAATCCTCTGTCCTCTTCTTTCTTTACTCCCTCGTTACCTCCATATTCCCCCTTCCCTCCCCCTCTTCAAAGTACACCGGGATTGTTTATTAAGTTGCGACGCGACTTTTTTCAACGGACCGGCTGTCGACTCTACTTTCTTTTTCCTGGAGTCTGCTTTATTGAAAGGAATTGTTTTCCCGCTCCCTGATGTTAATGGACTATGTAGAGTGTATATTTTTTGTATGTATTTTCAGTATAGTTTCTCTTTTTTAAAATTAATCCGACTGCAAGCTTGATGTTCGACTTTCGCAGGTGTTGCTCATTTGCAGTCGTAAATAATGAGCGAGCGGGTGATTAATTAATGGGAGATTTGCTGAAGCCGACGTAATTTTTTTTGTTTTTTTTTTTTGCTTTCATCGTGAAAATTTAAGTCGATTGATTTAAGCTGGTTTTGCAGGTACTTTAAATTTAAAACCTTTATCGGATTACATTACCGTCAGGCCTCTCTGCACTTGTTTCTTCCTCTTTGTCGTGTCAAATTTCGTTTGTGTATTTATAAAGTCAATTTAAAAACATATCAAATATTTCGGTGCAGGTAAAGTGAAAAAAACTTTTATGTAGATTCGGAGTCGAACGTATAAACAAGAAAGTTTTATCTTGCTTGATCTAAAATTATCCATTACAGATCATGTAATGAATATTTTTGTTATCAATTAGTCAGTTTTTTCTTGTTTCAAATTAATCGATCAATTTATACTTGATATGAAAAAATTCAATTTTATTCCTATCAAAAATTAGACGATTTTTTTTACAACTAACATGTTTTTAAATATTTACTTGACGAAAATATATGTAACTCCCAAATAAAAAAAAAAGTCTTATTATAATAATTAAAGTTCGAAATTTTCCTTTAAAAAGCTGCAGTAATATTTGATCATCCAAATTATCTATATCTCTAATTATTAATTAATCCCATAAGTTCAAATTTTTAAAAACTTTCTTGCTACGTTTTGACTATCATCACTGCTTGACTATAAACAAATTAAAAAGTTGAAATAATATGCCCGAAAAATTACAAATCACTAACAGCTACACTTATTTATCAATTTCACGAGAACAGTTTTTTGGACGAAGGTAGCTGTGCGTCTAATTTTCTTCAACTATAATCACTACACAACTAAAAAAAAAACGAAATATTTAAAAACTATTTGGCCAAAGATCGCCTAAATTTACGTCGCCGCATTAATCAAACGCTGTGGGTTCGAGAAATCGATTGAAAATACGATCTAGCAGCAAAGCCGTAATTCCTTCACCGCAAATATGATTTTCATCCGTGCGCTTTGGTTCACATCCAAGCGACGTTTATGCACACACGAGGAGCATGATATACCGGCGCGCAGTGGAGTCGCGTCGGTCTGTGCAAGTCTGGTTTTTCACGGTAACTTTGGAGCATAATTATGCCCCGTGCGCCGCGTGTACTCGCACTTGGGTGTGAAATTATGTTTTCTTTTCTCGAGGAAAAAGGAAGGAGTGGAGCGGACGTAATATGTGGCGAGCGCGAGATTAAGATTTATGCTCGATTTTTGTCCGGCGAGTGTACTCGTAATTTTAACCTGCTTGTTTATTAAGGGAGTGCGCGCAGCTTGATTTAACTTTTTTTCCTTTCTTTAGAAAATTATTTATATAAATAATTTATTTATGAACGAGAATAAATTATTATTTTATTACTGTAATAAATTATATAATACAAGAATAAATTATTATAAATCGCATCAAAGATTTTTTTAAGTCCCAGCTATTGTGTACTTAATATTTCTTTTCAAATATACTTTATTAAAATACTAACTTTATATCCAGCTAAAATTTAAGTAGAATTAGTAGTAGTAATAAGTGAACGTAAAATTTCTACATATGGGTAGAAAAGTATAAAAATTGTCTAATTGATTTTTATTTCGACGAATGGAATAGAAATTTTAGAAAATCTATTTACTGAATACCCTCACTTACACTGAATGTACAAAATAAATTCAAAATTTTTCCAGTAGCGGTCGAGAAAAGTAAAATTTATATCGGCATACATTTATTCGCTCTTCGTAAAATCTTCTGCGCGATAAAACTTGCACTTAGGAAAAAGTCAAGTCCTCGGAAAGCGGAGTGTGCAACTTGCAGGTGCAATATACTCAAATCATGCCTTGCGAGGACTAGATGTATGCAAGCAAGGGGAAAGTTAGGAAAGAAGAAAATCGAGGAAAGAGCGCGGGAGGGGCCTCAAAAGAAAAAAAAAGGAAGAAAGGAGAGATGAAGTGAGTGCGAGGAAAAAAAGGAGCGAGAGCTGAAGGGTGAAATGATGGATGCACGCCTCACTCAATTTAATGCCCTCGCGCGCTCCGCGAATTCCACGCTATTTGTTTCGGCCAAAAATACTTCTTCGCGCAGCGGGAAAAGTTCGAGTTCGGCTCCCTTTTACTCGGCGGGGCGCGCGTTACTTATTTTTCGGCAACTTTTTCAACGGTTTGCCCGAATTCGCGTATTTTTGAGACGACACTTGAATCTTTTTTTATGTTTCTAAAAAATAGAGAAGTATTTTGCTATTTTAAATAAATAAAACTTACGAATCCATTACTAGGAGGAGTGCATTCTGCTCATTTTCAAGTTTTGTTCATATAGTATTATGGCAATTCCATGATTTTGAGCTTACCTGAAACAAAAAAATAAAATATATTTTAAAACATTGAACAAATTTACTTTAAAAATCTTTTAATTTAGCCTACATTGTAAAAAATATCTTTGCAGTGGTACAAATTTATAATAAATTGATCATTGTTAGTTTATGTATTAATTAGCTATAGTATCTATAGCTATAAACTGGCAAATTTTGTATTATTAATGAATGATTTCTACTAAAAATATTTTTTATTCGTTTCTAATTGAACGGACAATTTTGTTTTAATTTTAATTAAACATTGGAATAGAAAAAAAAGTGAAAAAAAAATCAAATTCAACGGTACGTAAACTTTTGGTATTATACGTGACGCGTGAATGTTATACTATATTTATGGATTTCGTGACTCATGCATATATATTGAAATTGAATTTTTGCGAATCTCGTGGGGTGCGCGTTGCACTTTGTACGCGCACACACCGCGTAAGAGGAACTTTTGCGGCGAGAGCTTGACGCATGTGGCTCACGAGCAGTTCGTGCGCGAAGTTCCAAATGAAAAATTTGTCAATTCCTATATAGGCTTTGCGAAAAATTTTAAAAAATCGAACGGAAAATTTCTGTGCTTTCATTAAAATTGTTTTATGGCTTGATTGTAATAATAAAACAGAATTTTATCACAATCATATTATAGTATTTATGCAAGACACTACGAGGACAATAGAATTTGTTTGTTTATAATTCAGATTAAACTTTGTAAGTGAGTTTGTAACTTCTTGATGTTACTTAGAAATTAACAAAATGTTAACTGAACAGTTTCAAAGGTCGACTTTACACAAGGAAGCATTTTGCGCACAAATTGGAAAAGTTAAAGATACTTGGGTGTGACGTTGGCCACATTGCCCCCTTATGTACTATAAAGTCGCTAAGGGAATTATTGTGGTAAGTAACTACGCTACATTAATTCTCTCGAGGTGACTTAATACGATTATTTTTTTAATTATGACCTTTGGACGCTTGAAGTACCTTTTGAAATTATAGCTGCGTATAGCTGCATATCTGGTTATAAAATAAAAATTGTTTTACACCGAACAATAAAGAAGCACTTCTCTCTACTTTTCCGAGATACGAAAATCAATCTGTACAATGCTCTAGAGAATTTAAAGTTATTTCTTAATTAAGCCATTAATACTGATTAAAAGGGCATTCAGTTCGTTTTATTCGAATATATTTAATTAACTTTTGAATAATTATTGATACTAATTATTATTTATCCGTTAACTGAAGCGAAACATTAGTAATCACAAGCACTAATATCTTCCGACTTCCACTACTTACGTTGCTTAGGTCATCCACCTTCATTTATTTACATATAATTTAATCAATTTCCTACTTATTATTAACAATTTTTTTTCGAGTAAACAGAAATTAAAAACAATTCCTCAAGTAACGAAACGCACGAGTGGTGCCTCAAGCTAAACTGCTTTACCAAGGAATTCAATCAATCAGCGAAAACAATCACCCTCTAAAGCACTCGGCAAACTCCGCCCAGTTAAACGAAATCAAACAAGGCACAAAGTCGAGCATCTGCAGTTCCGGTCCCCCCGGACGATCGGCGCGATGATTGAAACCGAAGACTTTATCTGCAAAGAGAAAGTCGAAGAAAGAAGAAGCTCCGGCGCGTCGGCACTGGGGGGGGGGGGGGGGAGGGGCAATCACCCCTTTTTGGCGCGAGAATCGGGAAACGCTCCTCACCGTCTGCTAATTTATCCCTGCGCGTACTCGAGGCGAGGATTTAATCCGGTAAAGTCCGCTCGGCTTCTTTAATATCGGCTGGGACTCGGCGATAACGCGGCGCGAACCCCTTTTATTGCACTCGGCTAATTTTCCGGGCTGGACCTTTGACGGCAGGACGACTGGGCGTCAGGTGGAATCGAATTACACACCCCGTCGCGGCGGACTTCTTCCTTGGATTTTACAGCCACCGGATACGGAATTACTCCTATAATGGTCTCATAAGGAGAGCTGCTGTACGTAGACGTATATAATCACTCTTGGCTTCCGTCAGTTCGTGGAAATTTTTTTCACACTTGCGCGCTGACCTTTTTTTTTATCGCCGGCGGCGGCGAGGTGTTATCAAAATTTATCGACGTTATGAGTTTCTAGCCGGGGGTTTTAATAGTTTCGCAACTTTGCTGCGAGAGCTCGTATTATTCTCGCATCAACTTCAATCTCTTCTCACGTAAAGATTTTTTTTTTTTTGCCATGAGCTGGAAAAACGCTATAATCTGCAGTAGCGTTGAGGTTCACTAAAAGATTTTCTTTTATTTTTTTTTTATTGTTTTTTATTTTTTTAAAGAACATGTGGATTTATTGTGGGAACGATAACTCCAACGTTTGTGTTGTGATAAGAGAAAATGCAGTAACTGTCACACCGTAAGTTATATTACAACATTGTAAGATGATAACAAGTGACCATTCCTTTCGCATACAAATATGCTAGGATTTACAGAATATTCTATTACCACATCCGCGAAAGGAGTAATGCGAAGAGAAAATTTTAGACAGGGACAATAACAAATTCGATGATTATTATCGTGACTCGTGTAAGGCATTAAGGATACGAACGACTCACTAAGGTGCGTAAATCTTTTTGCCTGAAAAAATTGCAAATTATAAATTCTCGCGAATGTGGGAGTCTTAATAAATCGAGGGATCAGGAGTACGTGCAATTGTTTGGAAATGCAATGAAGGCAGAATGACGGTGGGTGGGAGGGCCGAGAACGTGAAGAAGTAGTGGTCCTGAACAACCTTAATTAATGGCGACACACGCATACGAAGTGCGACAATGATATCGTCGGTATGAATCACAGGAAATTGGGTGTGTCTGCAATATTGTCGTATTCAAATCATTTCGTCGCTTGATTTTTATGAGACAACAGTCGAAATAGTAATGAGATTATATAGAGAGTCCCATATTTTTCATCGAAGAAATTCCGGCAAACAAAGTGCAAAAGAAAATTTTCTTAGTCCTGTTTAGATTT
>JAWWEP010038228.1:1877-12833 GCA_035582995.1 Sycophila quercilanae | reverse complement strand
GCTCAATTTCAATTTGCACAACCACGAGCATAGCTGCGGAAATTCGACAAAGACATTTTGTGCGAGCAAATTTAACGAGAATTGGAGAGGAGGAATATTGGGCGTCGAACGGACCCTCGAAAGAAAATAAATGCACTACTCGGGGTAAAAGAACAGCTTCAATTTTAGCAAATGGGAACGTCGGCAAAAAAAATTATGCGGCAGCTTAATGCACGCGTAACCGAGATTCCGTTTTGATTGCTCTAATTCGAAATATTTTCAGTATAACTTTCCATTTGATGTAATTGTGATAAGTGAACCAGTAGAAAGCGTTGCGCTATGATTGCACCGTTCGGCTTTATTAAAAGGAGCGTTTAAGCCGCTTTTACGGCGCCTTCGAAAGAAAAAAATACACAAATGATAGAAAACTTTGCGCAATGTTTGTCTTTTTGCCGCGGGTCGGGGATTTTTAATGCTCGCGCGCGCGCGCGGGGAAGCGAAGCTCGTTCTTTCTCACCGCGACGATATAATAACACGATCGATCGCGAGATTACAATACACCGAATAAATCGCTTCGACAATCGTGGTGAATTTTTTTTTCCTTTTCCAGCTCGCCGAGGGAAAGACGATCACGCGAACACGCGTCAAAAAATCTTTATATAATATTGTTACGAAAAAAATTATTTTATCGGATCGCTCGTCGCGCAATTTTCTTTTTTTTTTTCGTTGCGTTATTCTGACTTCGAATTGGAATTCCATACGGAGTGCAGAGGGGAAAAAGAGAGAAAGAAAGAGAAAATAGGTGAAGTCGTTGATTTGTACGGTGGGATTATTATGTGGGTGTTATAGTACGGTTCGATTTTTTTCATTTCACATTTCGCCAGCCTGGTGGATCGAATTAACAAAGCAATTACTGAATTATCCTGCCGGAAGTGCAGCTGCCCCTGGCCCCCCATTTCATTCGCTCTATCTCTCCCGCGTACGTCGAGAATTTCGCAACTCACCAATTCATTATTATTGCCGTGAGAGAATGGTTCCCCTGAAATGGAATATAATTTATAGTATGACGTATATGCACTCGCAGGGCAGTCGCCGTCAAATTCAATCGTCGGAATTAAAGCGGTAAGACTGTGTAAGCAAAGTTCAACCTACTTTAGAAATCCAACTTTTCTAGTATTTTATTAATAATTTATCTTTTAAAATTAATATTAAATCGTTACTCGCAAAATAATTAAAAGTTTATAGAATATCTATGATAAAATTGCAATGTGCGCATCAGCGTGAAGGCAATTTTTTATGAGTCGTGCATTCCGAGATTTCGATTTTTATTCACTTTTTACATTTGCAAAACCTCCAGATCATAAATCTATTACATAAATATTTTTTTTTTTTTTTTTTTTTTTGTAAATCGGATACTACAATTGTTTGTTACTCGATAGGACTAAAACTTTTTTTCTATATTAAAATTGATTTCTCAGAAATGAATAGTTTTTGAGTTATATTGGTTCTAACAATAAGTGATAACATGATTATTAGTCTGTCTTGGGCCTTATAATTAATAACAATTACAGCTCTGATAAGGAAATTCAAAATTTAAAAAAAAGGAAAATTTTTAACACTTACATTAATAATTATGCACTATAGTGTATAGGTTTCAATTAAACGAGTCTGTTATTACATGTGCACCAGTTATATTCAAGAGAAGTTTTGACTTTAACTTACTTGTGGAAAAAAAAAATTCGTATAGTGAGCTTGAAATAATTTTTCAACAAAATTTTCTATTAAAGAGGTCTTGTTAGAGCCTTGAATAAAAAGAAGAACCACAACGACCGAGCGAACTGCGAAAAACTTGTCTGTAGTATTAAAAAATTTTACATTATTATTTTTAAAAATATATTAAAAGATGGTACTTTTACATTATAACGTAATTCCTAGATCAAAGTGAAAACATAAAGCTAAAAGAAAATTTCAATACAAACCAACAACTTTTTAAGTTTCGCCGTACAATGAATACAAAAGCTTGGTCGTTGCTGCAATTACAAGTGAAGAGTTTTGCAAATAAAATTATACAAGTTCCACAAAAACTTAATCTGCCGCAAACGTTATAAGTAATGATAAAATAAACAATATTTAGATTGCGATTCATTAAAAAATTAGCTTTCTCCACAATTTAAAATTTATAGTCCAGGGAAATTAGCAAAAACACTAAATATATTTAAAGACATGAGTTTTATTGCGGTATATTGTAGGTAATGTGTGTTATAGGAATAAATAGAGCCAAACACAACTGGACATTTTAATAATTCTGACTGTTTGAGCAATGATTAAAGAAAATTCCGTTTTTTCTCAATAAATAATCAAACGCTAATCGCAAAAAAATACACTGCTAAAGAGCTTAACAATATCCACAAATATTTAATGATTTTGAAGCATCCTTACGGCGATCACATTCACGTGCGGCTTCACATTTTGCGAGCAATCCTCAGGCGAACGAACACACATGGGAATTGTTTTCCCGGCGCTTGCGTATTTGCGCAACGCGCATGTGTTTGTGAATATACGTCAGCGTATCGCATTACCTTAGACAAAAGGATCTCGCAGTCGCGCAATCAGATTGTGCATGCCCAATAAAGAAATGAATTTCGCAGCTCGCGCTAATTTGGTCTCGCGCGCGGCTGCCGCTAAATTTATGCCCCTCCAAGTTCAGCGCGCTCGCGCTTGCGCCTGCGCCGTGGGAATGGCTTCGACGGCTAAGACTTCGGTCGGAATTTCGATTTTCCAAATTCAACGCTTCATTCGAATTAACATCTCGATTTTCTTAGTGCAACACCTTACGTCAGCATTTTTTTTTGTTTTTTGTCGATAAGCTAATTAAAAATGCTCGTGATTAATTGGTTTTAAATTGCACTTGCATAGTTACACCTTCAGACAGTTTCATTAATTATGTATACAGCAATAGCTCTTCTGTAGATAGTTTTCGACTGATTTTATGTAGGCTTAACTGTCGGGAGGATTAATTTCAAATAAAAATGTTGTAATTAAAACCTGCTATACCATGATAACAACGATTAACCAGAAATCAAATAAGTATCAATTTATTAGAATTTTTATTGAAACTAAAGTATTAATTTAACACATTTTAATAGAAGGAAAAATCGTATAACTACAAAGTTTCATTTGCAAATCGTGTAGTAAATATCTATATGTAAAGTTGAATATATTTGTGGCTTCGCAACATATCGATATAACGCTCGTTACTTATTTGGAAATTGAAACCACATCAAATTTTATATATACGTTTCAGTTTACTATTTCATCTAAAAAAATCGATAAATTCTGCTTTGGTTATTTTATTTTTAAGCTAAAATTTAGCAAATGCATAATAACTTAACAAAAATTTGTAAATTCTGCTCCCGTGACAACGGCTAAAGTTGTACTCAATTAATAATTCATGAAAAAAATTGAAAACAAAAAATCAGAACTTCACCGTATACATTACTTCTACACATAAGTGTAAGTCAATTTTTTTTTAGCAACCAAATGATTATATAACACAAACAGATTAATTGAATATTCGGAAACGTTTGCTTAATCTCAATTAGTCATTATAATCACGAAATTTATTGAATAAAACAAAACAAGACTACAACGGCCATACAATTCATCATCCCGTTAAGTGAAAGACTCTAGACGATAGAACAAGTGGCTATTTGAGTATTCACTTATTTAAGCGAAGTTTCACTTATTCAATTTTATAGCGACGTATTTTGTTAGCAGAATAATCTAATCAAGATTCTCAACGAGAGTAAAGTGAAACTGTCACGTGGCTTCTGTCTTTAGGTGACAAAAGGCGTCGCTCGTCCTCGGAAAAACCACAGAAAGGAGGCGACGCGCTAAATAACTTTCGTTCGCGATTGTACGCGCACAATGGAGACGCGCGAACGCGGAAACCACGGGAGGCGCGCGGACACGTGAGAGAAATGCAAACTCACCCGCTCCTCTGGAGCTTGGCTTTAAAAATCATTACCACACATCCAGCCGCAAAAAACGTCCCGACGCCTTCCGTGCGCGATCGTTAAAAAGTCATCATTTAACTGGCCATTGCGCGACGTTATCGAAAATACACGACAATTTAACGCTCGCCTCTTTTACTCTCGTCTCTCTTTCTCATTTTTTCTTTTCATTTCTCCCAGACTCGCGTTGCTTCATCGAGTGGAGGAATCGGTTGCTTGGTCTGCGTGTTTATCTTATGTATACACTAGGGTGTACTAATCTACTTAGATTTTCGACATTTCCCAAAACAGGCTTATACAATGAAGATTCATTTTTCTCTTTACTTTGTCTTCTTCTTAACAACCCCAATTAAGCAACATAAATTTGAATTCATACGACATCAAAATTGATCCATCCGTTGAAAGTGGGAGTAATAATTAAGACATATTTTTTTAAAGTGGCTTGAGTCAGGATTGAGTATATAAAGACACAATCTATGCTTATTTTATTAAAAATTAAATGTATTGTTTTTAAATATTTTTCTTTTTTTTTCGTATTATACAAAAAAATGGCTGTATTAATTACTCTGTTTTTTTACTGGTAAAGGCAACAATTTTTTGGAAAATTTTCTAAACGCATTAAATACAATCAAAGTGTAAACTCACTGGCACTTGATTCTTTCTGATCGAATTCGAAATGTTTCACCCATTCTTTTAACACTTTTGAGTATCTCTATTTTTTGTCGACTGACGTTGTTATTTTTTGAAAATTTTAAAAACATTCCCTAAGAATCAAATGCACGGGTGAATGTACTTTTGGTGTAACACGGATCCGCGTTTTTTTTTTCTTTTTTTTTAAACTTTGACAAGGAAACGTTTTGTTGTTATTTTTTCACTTACATTAACAATAAATTACTGAATTTTGAAATTCTAAATCAGATCATTTTGTAGAATACTTATCGCTGAACAAAAAATTCTTATGACATTTTTCTCTAAAAGTTATTATAGATAGAAGCGATAAACTGATCATAAAATCGGCGATAATTTTTTAATCAATTATTAATAACTTTTGAAGTTATTTTAAGCAGTTCCCTTAGAATGGCTATGGTTACTGGACTAGTTAAAATGGCAGAGTTGGCGCAAAGCTCGTTACGTGTTATAACGCACGCATCAAACGCATCGGTCAGCAGCGACGCGCAAACCTCGCGAAGTAGGGCGTAATTTCGTTTGATCACAAGGCCCACGTAATTTATCGCTTATTCGGCCATTAACCGTAAATTATACACTAACTTCGATTCGCGCATTGCCATTCTGCACTGGAAAAACGAATCGCGGTTTTTTTTATTTACTAAAAAAAAAAATAGAAAAAGAAAAACCAGTAGCCAATACGTGCACGCGACGCAGCGAGCATTTCGCGGCGTCACGCGAGCGAGTGATACCCCAGTGAGCAGAATGGCGTTTATGACGTCAGTTTTTTAACCGCTTGATATACGAGGCGTTTTTATGTAAATCTTCTTGATAAAAAAAAAAGAAGAATTTCGCCGAATTTCGAAACTCACGTTGCTAAACCAAAATTTCTAGACTGTTTCTTTTTTTCCATCGTCACCCACACGCGCAGTAGTCCGCGCATACATATTCCAACACGGAACTATCCCCTTTAACGGCGCGCGGTCGGCGCTTTAAAGCGCGACAGCACCTTTTCCCACTGCACGCATCGAGATATCCTGCATCCGTTAACTCAACTGCGCCGTGAAAAATTCCAATAGCCCGTGACGTTCAAACACCTGGAAAGGCGGATCTATTAGGAATAAAAATTGAGCAGCTCGCGAAGATCGGAATTTCCTCGGCGATTCAACTTACTGCCTCTCATTTCCCATCTGTCCATCTCTCTCCACAGACGGAGGTGAAGTTTAAGAGCGTGCCGGTGTGCTGCGACGGCTTTGCGATCCAGGAGCCGGTGGGCAACGGGAGCGCGGACGCCAGGTGCGTGCCCCAGTGCAAAAAGTGCCGGCACGGCGACTGCACGGCGCCCGACGAGTGTACCTGCCATCCGGGATTCCAAGGCCAGGACTGCGCCTCCGGTAAGTGGTACTCTTGGAAATTGCCGTCGAATCGCCGCCACCTTCCGCCCGACGGTCAATCGACGATCTTTTTCCTCTACTGCCTTTGCTTTCGCAGGCGCAAAACGCGCGGCGGGAAATGCCGAGGCTTTTCCCCAAACGGGGCGGGTGCAATTTGAATGCGCGGCCGGGGCGCCGTGAATTTAAATCGAGAAATTAAAATCGCTCGGATTCTGGCGCGATGCCGCGTGAATAACGGAAACGCGCGTGGCGTCTGCCTGGCGGCGGGAAGAATGATTAAAGCCGCCTGTTTTGCTGCTTCGCAGAGTGTCCGCAGGGCAACTGGGGACAGAGCTGCGAGAACGAGTGCAACTGCCTGCGTGAGGTCGCCTGCAACACCATCAACGGCGAGTGCGAGTGCCCGGCGGGATGGACCGGCTCCAGGCAAGTGTGGCCAAGTATCCCATTCATTATTATAATCTAGTTTGCGCCGAGGGTTTATCACCTGGAATTCTAAAAATTATACTGTACTAGCAAGGAAAGTAGCTATACAGACTGCACCGAGAGATGTTTTAGTAAAAATTACTGTACTGTTTGGGAAAGTTCTCGTAGACTGACATTTCAAGAGAAACTACTAAAGTTTTCAGTAAAATTGGCCATAAATACAGTAAAAATTACAATACTGTCTGGTAAATTTTATTGAAAAGTTTACTAATTTCTCTCGAAATGTCGCTCTGTGACAATCTATTTCCCAAATAGTTCAGTAATTTTTACTAGACGATTTTTAATTTTTACTAAAACATTTCTCTCGGTGTGGCATTCTGAAAAAAAAATTAGTAAAATTTATTGTACGTATATAAAAAGTTCACAATATTATTTGGTAAATTGTACTATACAGTATGGTAATTTTTTTCAGAATGAATATATAGCAATTTTTATTAAACATTTCTCTCGGGGTATAGATGATCAAAATAGACGTTTTGCAATCACTTTTCGTTTATTGCAAGATTTGTTAATAATAATTTTTGCGTTTAATTTTCGTGGCTAAAAATCTGTTATTGATCCTCCAGTTTCCCCCCACTGATGAAATAGAAAGTGTCGCTTTACTGATGGGAAAAAAATTACGGAGCACTTCCAGAAGGGAAATTGATGAATTAACGGTGATACGCTGAAAATTGTAGAGAATATTCTTATTAAAATTGTTGAAATTATTCAGTGACCAATAATTTATTACAACAACTAATTTTCATTTTTGCATCTTAATCGTATTATTTAAGCTGATTAATCATTTTTTATGTAGCGTTTACTAAAAAAAGTTCGTAAAAATTGTTGTATTCAATGGGAATTCGTAATAGTGACCCTAAGTTTGACCATGACCTTAATTTTCAAGGCCATTTAATAATAAACTTGTACTTATTTAACTTTAAACGGGAGCCTTTCTTTTCGACCTTAGCATCTTAAAGAGCGAGAAATTTTATGTCTAGATTTACATCTGTGATAAGGGTCATTTGCAGGTGAAGTTAACACTACAGTAACTGCCCTAATAGCACACAACGTTTTTAACGACGTTTCGAAACGTTTTATGTCCACGAACATAGAAGACGTTTTAAATACGTTTTTAAAAGGTTTTTTTACCTTTTTCGGATGTAAAATCGTTTTGTGCTATTCGAGTGCCAACAGAATGCATACAAAATATAATAAAAGCCAGTATTCTGCTGGGGTTAGAGGTGTTCATTTGTCCTCATATCAGGATCGATTCAGCGGAATCTTTAATTATATGCCGCAAAAAAGATGCTAATGTTCCATCACGTAATTAAGTGGCCGAAAAAAGTTATGTAAACATTTCGTAATGAACAATTTGCATTTCATAATCGAATTTAATCGCATACCACTTTGTCGAGCTCTGAGATGGAAAGAAACGCGTGATCTTAATTAAATGCTGTGATCTTGATTCAACGTCAAAGGCTTAAGTTTAAGCGTCGATCTGCTTAAGAAACTTTCTAAAGCTTTGAAGCGGCGCCAAGCTCCAGCATCAGTTCTACCTGCAATAAATTCATAAAATCGATCGGGTCTCGTGCCATCGAAACCACGTACGCATTAAAAAAAATCGGGTGCCAAATTAACATTCAAATGAGTCTTAAATGCTGAAGTGCCGATTCAACACACTCAGATTATGATTGTAAAAATTCTCTCTTAATCTGAGTGTAAAACGAATTTTAAAATCAATGTAAAAATGAATGCACACTGAGTGCAAAAATTCGAGTGCATTATTTAAGTGCTAGTAAGCAGAAAATTCTTATAAAATATTAGTAATCTGTACGTATTAAATGTTTTTTTAACCAAAACAAATGAAAATGTTATTATAACGGAATATTTTTTTTAAGTTTATTTTGTAGGAATACTTTGTAAACTTGTTAATTGTTTGAATTATATTTGTAATCAATGAGTAGTCTGCAGTTTTATATTCTTTATTTTATTACACAAATAACACTCGTTTTACTAAATACACTCAGTTTAATACTGGATCAAAACATTCAGAAAAAAAAAATACTTTCTAAATTTCATCCAGTGAAATTTCACTTACAATAGTGCATATTCACTGAAAAACAGTGAGGATTAGGTCACTAACTATTAGTTCACTGTTTTTCAGTGAATATGCACTATTGTAGGTGAAATTCTACTGGATGAAGTTCAGCGAGTACACTGAGTGTTAATTTTGTTGAGTGTAAAATAAACACTCACTCTTTAACTGCGTGTAAGAGTACGCGTTTGTTGAAAAAAACGCTGAACTTTCCTTTTTGCAGGTGCGAAAACAAATGCGCGGAGGGCAAGTGGGGCGAGGGCTGCAGGTCCATATGTCTCTGCGAGAATCCGGTGGCGCGCTGCCACCACGAGACCGGCGAGTGCCTGGAGCCCGGTGGCTCAGTCATCGATCCCTTCGAGGCGTCCGGCATATCCGCTAATCTAGTGCCGGCCGCGGCCACCGCCAAAAGCTACAACACCGATTACGTCGACGTCATTGACTTTGACAAGGAGGCCCTGCTACCCCGCGTTACCGAGCGTACGTAATCACCTTACTCCCGGATGCCCGCGCCTGTCTATAAAGCGCGAAAGAAGCAGGAGCCGTGCGCCGGGATCAGCGTCGAATGTTCGGCGCGAAAGGGGGGCCGGGATCGAGCGAGTTTATAAAATTGAAATGTCGAATTTCGTAAGTTCGGGTTTCTTCGGGCAGGAGAGAAAAAGCCTGTCTTGGTTTCATAAAGCTCGACGAAACGTTCGCGTTAATTGTACTTGCACAATGGTTAATTGCAGTTGTGCGCATTGCACATATTACTGTCTCATTGGGCGTTCGCTTATGAAAAATTACTTTTTTGAGAAGAAAGAAAGATGAGGCGTGTAACGTTAAGATCGTGAATATAAGTGTCGCTTTGAAGTTATTACGTTGAAATAATTATAATACTTCAAAGTGATAATTTTATATAATTTGCGGTGTTATTGATAAATGTGAGGGATTAATGAAGTGCTCATAATAACTGGTACTTGCAGTAATTTATTGAAAATATTGTAAATGGCAACACATGCGAAGTAAAATTATTGCAAGCAGTTCCTATACTATTTATTTTAACGTTCAATTAATTACAGTCACTGCGTATGGTATTCACAAACGTTCGAAGAGTGGTCACCTCGAGTCGCCTTGTACCCGGTCGGAACAGCACTTGAACCCGGATCTCACTCAATTTTCCTTTACTTTTCTCCTTCGCGAATATAAACTTCTTTTTGCCTCTTAAACTCCTCATTTGCTCAAAATAATTTCGCTCCTTTCTTGTCGAAATAAATTACAGCGTCGCTACACCGGCAATTCGTTTAGCGCTCAAAGGCTGTTAAAGGTGCATTTTGAAATACAATACGAGAAATTGCTCTAGTAAATTTATCAACGCTATGTGCAACGCGATTGCAGCTGTTGTGCCGTCAGTGCGAGGAGATTTCATTTAAATGTAAACACCCAATTCAACGCTTACTCGCCGGTTCAAGCTCGTTACCTAAAGGATAATAAAGTTTTTTATTGCCTCATTAAATCGCGACATCGCGCCGTCACTAAAAATCTTTTCTTAATATTTATCGAATTAATGAACTCGAAATGAGCCCTTGCACCTCGTCGAATCGCAATACGCTCGATTCACGTCCGTGCCTTTAAAAAAAAAGGAGGAAAAAAACGCGTAATGAGTAGAGCCCAAAGAGCTGAAGTATATTTCTTTTAAACAAAAAATAAATTAGGCTCATAACTCGGTGACAGGCGCGAACTCGTCTCTCACGGCGGAGAATGAACAATGTCCGCACCGCGGGGCTCGTTTGTTGTGCAGATGAATCAGAAACGGCGGACGTCCCGGATGAGCTTACCGCGGCGCAGGGCAGCGGCGTCGGCTCGGCCCGGACCACGGAGGGCCTCTCGACAAAGACGATCGAGGAGAGGCCCGTGACGCAGCGGGCGACGAGCCCACTCCCCCCCGCCCAGTCCACCTCCGTCGAAGGAAATCAACTTTCACAACCGGACACCGTCAAGAAAACCAACTTCGACTTTGATGACCGCCACGCCAATTTTCGAGTCATTGTCTCCCCCAAGAATGACTATGTCAAGACTAGCCACAAAGGTAGCACGTTCAGTCTGCTCCCATTTTCTTCTTTTCTCCTTTTTTCAAATTTGTATGAATTTTAGTTGTATGCGCGACTTCCCGTAAGGATGTACAGTTAATGTTAACTTTTCTTCTGATTATCGACCTGTAATCAAAATTGAAATCGTTACATTAAGTATTACTTAAAAAAAAAACTGTGTCTGGTTAGTGCAAAATATTATATTATGTCTTTGCCTTTCTGGTCTGTACATTCTCACGTGTTGATCAGTCGCTTATAATTAAACAGAGAAAAAC